>JAODAL010067115.1:0-17448 GCA_025379985.1 Phyllomedusa bahiana
AACACAAAAGATTCTTGGTAAAAAATTTAAGTACCTTCTGCACATGTTTGGTTTTGACAAAGAGCTTTCCCCCCTCCCCCCACAGTGGGATTTTTCCCCTAAATTTTTGCCAAAAGACCCAAAACTTTTAAAATTTAAAATTTTATTTTAAAACATATAACGATTTTTAAAAAACAGATTTCAGTTATGCAATATAGAAAAAAAAATGCAGGTAATTATTCCCAAAAGACCATGTAGTCCGTTTTCGTTTCAAAGGGATTTGCAATGGGGTAAGGGAGGACACGAGCCGCCCCCCCCCACCCTGTGCACGTTTTGAAGACTTGGGTCTTTTCTCAAAAATGCGCAGTAAGATTTGGGGACCCTTAATCCGTTTTTACTTACACAGAAAAAATTAAATTTTATACACAATTTTCAACATTTTATTAAAAAAAAACTTCATTTCGAGTTTTTCATTTAATTTCCCTTTTGGGGTAAGGGCTCAAGCCTTTAATTTTCCCTAAAAACCCCTTTTTTTGAAATTTTGTGCTCATAGTTGTTATAAAATCATAATTTTTAAAATTTTTTCCAGCCCCACCATTTTTATTCGGCCACGTTATGTTGTGCTTCAAAAAAATGGGGAGCATCAGTTTTTTTCCTCGTATTTGCTGCTAGAAACTGTGTTTACTTCCCGGGTTTTTCTAATTGCTTTTTCTTTTTTTTTTTGTAAAGCCTAATGGTGTTTTAAAGTCATTTAATTTTGACTTTTTAAATTTGGGTTTCTTTTTTTGGCCCCCATAAGGGGTTGCCACAAGGGCAAATTTTAACTTTTAAATAACTGAAAATTTTCATTTCTTTTGTGGGTTTGTCGAGGGTTTTTTTTTGGAAAAACCTTGTGTAGGATGGTTGAAACTTGCACCTCTAAAATTTTTCCCAATACAATTTTTTGGGAATTTAGGCCCTGGGTAAAGTGCCTTTGGGTTTTTTTTGTGTAAAAGTTGGTTTTTTTTCATGCAGGTTTTTTTTTTCTTATGTTTTGGAATTGGGAAAGAAGTTCTTTTCCAAAAATACAGCCCTTACGATAAATTGGAAAAAAACGGGTGTTCCCTTTAAAAAATGATCCCATAATTTTGGTTATACTTTATTATCCCAAAATTTTTTAATCACCTTTTTTTACACTTGTCGCCAATGTTTGTCATATGTGTTCCCTAGTTATTCTGTTGGTTTTTTCCTGGGCCTCTTTTTTTTTGGAAATAAATAAATTTTTTCCTTTTCCCTTTTTTCAATATTTCATTCCCCAATTTTTTTTCAAGGGTATCCTTTTCGTTTTTCCCCGTTTTACCAAATTTTTCAGTTTTTTTTTTTGAATTTGTTTTACATTTGCCCCATCTTCCCGAGGGAGATGCGGCGGGCTTAGTATATTTTCCTTTTTTTTATTTTCTTGGTTTTTTTTTAAAGCTTCCCTCACTTTCCATTAGGCCATAAATTTTTTTTGGGGGTTTTCTTTGGGGTTAATTATTTTAATAAACCAATTTTGAAAAGGAACGTAACGTTTGCCCCCAAAACAATTTCCGGCCCAAAATTGCGCAGAAAATTTACCCGTGTCCATTTTATTTTGAGCCCTTTCGCTTTAAACCCAAACCTTTCAGGTATGGGAAACAACCTAGTTTTCCCATAGCTTCAAAAAAATTTAATTGACCCCGTTTCCCAAAGGGACGGGCCTGGTGGGATTCAATTGATTTTTTGTTTCCTTGGGTACTAAAAATAGCCTGGAACCCAAAGGTCTTTTTTTACCCAAGGGAAATTTTTTTAATGTTCCCTTTTAAATTTTAAACCCTTCCCGGGGTCAAATTAAAATCTTTGGGAAGCTATCGCAAAAATATGTTGGGTTAATTTCCTGCAAAAGGGTTGGTTAAGAGAAATCCTCAAATCTAAAAGGACCCCAAAAGGGAAAAATTTTGGGGCAATATTGTTGGCAAATTTATTGTTTCAGGAAATTACTTTTCCCCGTGCACAAATTTGGGTAAATTTAAAACATTATTCAACCCGCTTTTCAATTAAAAGATGGCCTAATGGCCCGTGAGGGGGGAACCTTAATTGAAGATTTAAAACATTAAGTAAAAAGAAAAATATATCTTTTATCCCTGACCTCTTGGAAATCATAAATTTTAAAAAAAAATTATTTTCGCTTCGGCGACTTTTTTTTTTTTGCAATACAGGGGACCTTTGAATGGGGTCCCCTGTTGGATCCATTTCGCTATTTTGTTTTTTGTAAACCCAAAAGAAAAAAAACTTTTTTTACAAAACCCCCCAATTTTCCCAAATATTTAAAACTCTACAAAAAGTATGGGTTTATGTGTTCGTTTCCCCTTTGGGGGTGGCACGAAATAGAATTAAACAACTTCATTGAATATTTTAACCCAGATGCTTTTTCCATTGGAAATTTACTGCCCCAAGAGCGAGCACAAAATCCATTACCTGGTTTTAAATTTAAATGAAAAAAAAAAAAACTTTTAAAATCTAAAATGTACTCTAAAGAAAAAGGGAAAAGGAATAAAAATTTCCACCCCTTTTAAAGTTTTCCTGCTCCTCAAATATTCCAAAGGGAAACCTAAAGGAGAAATTTTACTAGAGGGGCCCCCCGCATTGCTCAGAAAATTTAGGCCCAAAATGTAGAAAAAAATTTCAAAAAAAAAAAAATGAAAAAATTTGTGAAATGAGGGGGTACGAAAAAAATTTTCCCTTGAAAAAATTGGGAACGGAATTTTTGCAAAAAAAATAAAGGGAAAAATTTACTTATTCCAAAAAAAAAAAGATACAGGGAGAAACAAAAAGAATAAAATATGGTTTGCAAACATCTGACAACAAAGCGAAAGGGGTAAAAAAAGGGGATTAAAAAAATATTTGGGGTATTATGAAGTATGATCCACAATATGGATCATGGTTTAAGAGACACCCGTTGTTCATTTATCGTAAGGGCCGTACTTTAGGACAGAACTTTGTCCATTCTGACATAAGAGAAAAAACCGGCATGAAACAAACAACATTACACACAAAAAACAAAGGCACATACCCATGCCTCAATTGCCAAAATTGTAGTAGCATAATTAGAGGTGCAAGTATCAACCATCCTACACAAGGTTTTCCAATAGAAATACGCGACTACCACACATGTATGAGCAGTTCAGTTATTTATATGTTGAAATGCCCCTGTGGCAAGCCCTATGTGGGCCAAACAAGCAGACAAATTAAAGTCAGATTAAATGAGCATAGATCAGCCATTAGGCTTTACAAAACAAAAAAAGAAAAAGCCAGTGAGAAAACCCAGAAAGTAAACACAGCTCATAGCAGCAAATACGAGGAAAATACTGTTGCTCGCCATTTTTTTGAAGCACAACATAACGTGGCCGAATTAAAATGGTGTGTGCTGGAAAGAGTTAAAAATTATGATGGTATAACAACTAGTGAGCACTTAATCAAAAGAGAGGTATTTTGAATAGTCAAGCTAGATGCCCTTAGCCCAAAAGGATTAAATGAAAAACTCGAAATGAGAGTGTTTTTATAAAATGTTGCAATTGTGTATACATTTAAGTTTTTCTGTGTAAGTAGAAACGGATATAAGGGATTCACCTACCGTACTGCGCATGCTTGAGAAAGAAGCCAGTCTTCGAAACGTCGCACAGGTGTGCGGGGGTGGCTCGTGTCCTCCAGCTTATCCTCATTGCTATGCTTTGCACGAAAACGGACTACATAGTCGTTTGATAAGTACCTGCACTTTTTTTCTATATTGCATAGACTGTTATCTGAATTTTAAATCGTTATATGATTAAAATAAAATGGAAATTAAGTTTGGTCATTGCTAAAATAGAATGTGGATCATTTGACATTTATCAAAATGAATAAAGTGTGGATCTCTGACGATTTTGTTGCCCAGGTTGCCGATGTAAACTGTAGCACGTCTTCTTTACAATGTGAAATACACATTAGACATTGAAAAAAATCAATGGTCCTATTGAAAAAGTGTCCAATCGGTCATTTTTGCTGGTTTTGGGATCAGGCTACTGTAAAAGGGGTGCCAATAGGGCAGTACTCCTGTCAGTGGCCCTGATCAAAAAAGGGCCCAATGATATGTTAAACATAGGAGCTAGTAATGGGTGGGGGCCCCAATTGATTTAGCTGCATAGGGTCCTGAAACAGTTAATAGATGACTGATGGCAGCCCTGGCTACAACTGCACCCCCTATAACTATGGCCGTGCCAGTTGAACCTCCATGTTCCCTGTTGGGATATTCTTGCTGCCACCACATATATATGACATGTTCTTGGGCCCTGGTGAAAAAAGTGATAGGGGGCTCCTGCCAGTTACCATGTGCCATTTCCAATACCGATGTCTTCTTTTGCGCCGCTGTACCTGCTATAGCTACGTTGTCCTCATCTTTTCAGTTAGTCATTGAACGGAATGAATTATTTCAGCCTGTGAATTTTATTCTGTGACTCTTAGGGCGACATGTATGAATATCGGCGCGCCGGAGCGCTCGTTTTCGAGCGCTCAAATGTGAAACCTGCGCCTCATGTATGTCGGACATGAAAAAGACTCTCGGTTCACGTATGTCGGCGCCCGAGGTGCGCTCATACATGCGGTGTAAAGTCCCCTGCGCCTTGCCAGTGTGTGAGGCGCAGTGCGGGACTTAGGCGCGGAAGGACTGCGCCTCACCTGTATGTCCGTGGATCGGAAGATTCATCGCCCGAGGAGGTGCGCTCATACATGCGGTGAAAAGTTCCCTGCACCTCGCCAGTGTATGGGGCGCAGTGCGGGACTTAGGCGCAGAAAGGCTGCGCCTAACATGTATTCCGAATCGAGACAGGCTGGAAATGAGCGAAAAATCATTAAAGATGTTAGTGAAGAGCAAAAAGAGTTGTCTTTCAAATGAATGAATGAAGAGAAAAATCAAAGCTGTCTAAAAGCGATTAAATGTAGTGAAAAAATGGATCATTTAAAATTAAAGGGAAAATATATAAGATCGCTCAAAAAATAAATATCAGCTCTCAGCTCCGTGAGGCATGGAGTATGAATAAAAAAAAAGTTTTTATTGTGTGTAAAACATCTGAAAAAGAGCTCAAACCTTCTAAAAAAATACATAAATGAAATCACTAACAAAAAATCAATAACGGCGCAACATCAGGAATTGGGATATTGAAAACTTCCGGGAAATACAGTAATTCAAATTCTGTAAGCGCTTCTCATTGGTCGGCATAAACCAGCCAATCAGAATAGAAGCGACAGTGACCCATTTCTTTTCCCCATAGAACTCTATGAGATAAGTAGCTCACCCGCTGATTGGCTAAGCAGGACGAGCCCTTCTTCCCCCCAAACAATCACAGTACTAGAATATTTTCCATAGACAGTAATAACTTTTAGGGCGCTCTTCTATTGCGCCCTTCTTGCTACACTCAAAATAGACGCACTACATATGATTGGTGGATTCATATCTGCCGCCTGGGCTCAACCAATCAGCTCTTTTCTGCCTTTTTTACTGTATTTTGAACTGTTCTGCCTTTTCATTTGATTGGTCAATACTACTCCATAGGTTATAATGGTTCACTGTCGCTCCTACAGTATTCTGATTGGTTGTTTTTTGCTGACCAATGAGAAGAGCTTACAGAATTTGAATTACTGTATTTCCCAGCAATTTTCTATATCGCAATTCCTGATATAGCGCCGGTGACGGCGACAAACGCGTTGTTAGGGATTTGAGTGATGTATGTTTTTAGAAGGTTTTAGCTCTTTTACAGAGAATGTTTTACACTTAATTAAAACGATTTATTTACTAATACTCCATGCCTCACAGAGCAGAGATTTCAGTGCACCCAGCTCTCCATAGACTACAATGGCACAAGGTAGCTCGCGCTCTGATTGGCCGGGATAGCCAAGCCCCCACTAGTTCAACCAAGCAGCTCTTTTCTGCCTTTTTTACTGTATTTTGAACTGTTCTGCCTTTTCATTTGATTGGTCAATACTACTCCATATCTTATAATGGGTCACTGTCGCTCCTATTCTGATTGGCTGGTTTCTGCCGACCAATGAGAAGAGCTTACAGAATTTGAATTACTGTATTTCCCAGCAATTTTCTATATCACAATTCCTGATGTAGCACCGGTGACGGCGACAAACGCGTTGTTAGTGATTTGATTGAAGTATGTTTTTAGAAGGTTTTAGCTCTTTTTCAGATAATGTTTTACACCTAATAAAAACGATTTTTGGAATCATACTCCATGCCTCACGGAGCTGAGAGCTGAGATTTATTTCTTTTGCGATCTTATATATTTTTCCTCTAATTTTAAATGATCCACTTTTTCAATACATTTAATCGTTTTTAGACAACTTTGATATTTATCTTTATTAATGAAAAAATTTTCTAGACAACTCTTTTTTATTAGTGTACTGTTGTAACAGTCGACCGAGAGCACATTTTGCCCCATTCCATTACGTTCTCGCTTCACTTCGCCTCCTCGGGCTCAGATAGACCACATTCAACTATTTCTGCCTGTCGGAGCTGCAATGCGCCTCACTTTGCTGACCGGCATTCATGCATGCCTCGGAGTCTTCGAATGTGGTACGTCCCGCCCCGGAACACCCACACCGCGCCCATTGCACGTACCTTCGTGTTAGGCGCATCCGAAAGTGGCGAAGGTTGCGTCTAACACCGCATCACTGCATTCGACAGCGGATTTGGACCGGTGAGGCGCAGTTTCCGCCAGAAATCGGGCGCAAATCCCGATCATACATGTCGCCCATAGAGCCAAATTGTCTTCACTAAGTTGTACCATGCATCCAGTTTACTGTTATGGATGGTAATTTCAGCTTATCCTCACCTGTTTCGGTATAAAAATTAACCTGATCATCTTCTCCCATTGACTTTAACAGGAATCAGCGATTGATCGAGATCGAAAATCAACACGATTTTCTTTAAACTCGACGCGATCTAGATATTTTAGTTATCGCTCATCTCTAGTCTCTAAAGCAGAGACCTATACTTTATGGTAAATGATCCACTGACCTTTCAACACGCCCTTGCTGTCAATGTTGTAAATGGGATTTTATCTTTTTACTTAGTTCATTTGGAATACTCTATAGCCTTTAGGGAATATTTTTAGGGTTCAGATTTTCTTTTTTAGTTTGCATACTTGTAAGGTCATCCACTTTTAAAGCAAGTGTTAATTGTGTCTTGTGAAATAATGTAATCTTGTGACCCAGTTTCGGAAAATTCTGTGGTTGACGTGTGGCCACATCTGTCAGAAAACTATGTGTTCTTATGAGTAAACTGCATTCTCACAGCAGTGATACGATCCATGGCAAAACGGCAAATCTCAAATCCTCCAGATACCATCTCAACAGACAGAGTTTACACTGTAGGAACTACCATGCATTCTGCAAGTGAATAATTATGTAGTTCACTGGGACAAACATCAGGGAATGTTTGACTTTAGGGAAATAAGGACAAAGCAGCATAAGCAGTTTATGGTTCAGACTCTAAGCAGTTTAAGTCGTAGTGAATACAAGGAACATGGTAAGCCACATGTGTGGTTAATCTTTTTCCTGCCGGAAGGTAAGAGATAGAATGTCTGCCATCACCAATGCGGGAGCTAGTGATTGTAACACTTAGGGGTTTCCTGTTAATCAAGATAAGTTCTTGATAATTACGTTTTGCCCTCGTTTCATTTAGATTGGTTTTCAAGATTATAATTTAAAGAGGACCTGTCACTTTTCTATGTTATGTTTTACTTAACTTTGTAATTTTAAACTATTTAAAGATATAAAGGATAAAACTGTGTTTTTGGCACAGAAGTGGGTCTTTAAGACAGGGAGACCTAGCAAATAATAAAATATTAGATGCTAGTATCTACAGTTATATCTCTGACTGAGAGTATATTCACATGCTGGATTTTTTTTTACATAAAAAAATCCAAAAGGTAGTCCTACCCTCAGATTTCCACTTTACAGTGATGATTTTCAGTTATGTTTTGAATGATTAGCCCCAATTTGATTCTACATCAAAGAGGCAATGAGTTTTTTGTTCATTATAGATTTAAATCCGTGGCAAAAATAAAAATTCACCTTGCAGTTCAGAACAGATATAACATTCAAATAAATTGAAGTAGGTTATTCCTTGTCAGAAAACTTGTTAAAGTGTGACATACCGTGAACATACCATGAGTGTGCACCAGAGAAAAAACTAGGACAACAAAGTTCTGCTTCTGTACAGCAGAAGAGAATCAATGTATTTAAAACAGTTGAACCAAAGAAAAGTTTAACATTGTGTTACCACTTAATTGCTATAGATAAAAATAAAAGGTGGTAGCTAATTTAATTCAAATAGTACAAAAGGCTCCAGCACCAAAATGTGGTTAAAAAATATCCTTTAACCCCTTAAGCCGAACGCCGAAAAGTAGTTAATGGCTAGAAATTTTTTTTAGTTTTTGCCTCCTTGCGTTTCAACAGTTGTAACTTTTTTTTTTTCAATGACGCAGTTGGATATTCGAGACAAGTTGTACTTTATGGGGGAATAGTTTAAGTTCACTTATAAATAATTGCCGGATTTTTTGTCAAATGTATGTTGTTTTTTTCAATTTTTTTTACACCATTCACATTTCACACTTAATAACTTGTTAGATTAATTCTTCAGGTTATTATGGTCGTGTAGATACCTAATATGTGTAGGTTTTTGTTTTTTTTTGTTGTGTAATGTATGCACAATTATTTTTTTATCAAATATTTTCATTTTATTATTTTATTTTTTTTTTATTCATTTTTTTTACACTTTTTATGTTTTTTACTTTTTTTTAAATCCCATGAAGGGTGAACTGTGTTAATTTTTTTTTTTTACACTTTGTAATGTATTAGCATATTCATATATGCTAATACATTATAATCTTTGTCAGTCTGACACAGGCAGTGATCAGGGCAGCACACAGTTTGTCCTGATCATTGGCTTGTTACACAGACAGTCCTGGGGCTACTCTGGGTTCCCAGAGCTGACTGTGCAGCTGTTCCCAGGCTCTGTCAGGTCACCGGGTGTTCCGATCGCCTGACAGAGCAGGGAGACCCTTTGATTGTGCTGCGGTGACGAACTGCGGCAATCAAAGGGTTAAAGCACCGGGAAATGGAGGTTTCCCCCGCTCCCCGGTGCTCGCAGGAGATGCACTGGGATCAGGGCTGCATAGTACAGCCCCGTACGCAGCAATGCTGCGGCGCCGCGAACTCCGATGTCTACAGCGACACCAAAAGACGTCGCTGTAGACGAATGACCTGAAATGCCTGCAACCAAAAGACGGTGTGCGGTTGTTAAGGAGTTAATCTATATTACATTAAAAAGAATACAGGATTCTCCATACTGCCTCATGCGTTTTGAGCAAAAAATGCTCTTACTCGTAGAGCGGAAGCCCTGGGATCCTTTTGTAGAGTAAGAGCGTTTTTTGTTCAAAACACGTCAGGCAGTATGGAGAATCCTGTATTCTTTTTAATGTAATATGGATTAAAGGATATTTTTTTACCACTTTTTGGTGCTGCAGCCTTTTGGAACCTTTTTTTGGACAATTTGCAGTTTGCATTGCCTGTGTCCGACAGGCGGTTGCTCTCAGGCACCTGTTGGACATTTGGGGATTCATCTTGTGATACTGACAAGTGGTGAGCACAAACCTCTCTTTCTTTGTTAGCTAATTTAATTCTATTAAGATATATCACATTGCTAATAAGTTGTTCAGTTAACATGTTAGGCTAGATTCACATCTTTGTGGGAGGTTCAATTCGGAACCTCTGGCACAGAAGTGAAAACGGAAGCCCTGGGATCCTTTCACTATGAACACCCACGGTGCTCGATGGACCCTATAAATTACAATGGGTTACTGGGGTTTCTGCCACGGTGTCCTTCATTGAGAAGGAGAAAATAGCTTTACATCAAAGAAGCGAAAAGTCATTTCTTTTTTTCTTCATTACAGATTTTGAATCCATGCCAAAAAAAAGAATTCACTCTGCAGTTCACAACAGACATCACATTCAAATGAATTGAGAAGCAGCTTATCACTTGTCAGAAAGCCTGTCAATATTTGACATGTGAACATACCACTGTGCTATTTTATTCATCTCAATGATGGACACCACGACAAACCCAACGGACCCATTGTAACTAATAGGAGGTCCCATGGCTTTCATTTTCACCTCTGCACCAGAGGTTCCAAACAGAACCTCCAACACCAATATGAACCAAGCATTAGAGCACATGGATATCACAGGATCCCCTTCAAAGTTTAGAGCAGCAGCTCAGAGACACAGAAAGAGCAACATTGTGTCCTTGATTGAGGGCCAAGGACTGAGACGGTATAACACTATACCATTAGCACAAGGGTTGGAGGACAGTGACTATATGACATTGCACCTCTAGTCCAGGGGATTAGAGACTGAGAGTTCATCAGAACTGCCAAGCCCAATTGTTCTATTAAGTCGTCGCCAGGTTATATTGAACCTGTTTATATGTATGTTCCGTGTAACCATCAAGCTAGTTTTCTTGAGTTTGTGTTTTTTTATGCTGTGCCAAGTCCTCTGTGAGGTGTTCCCCATTAGACCTCCCATAATACCATCACAAGCTCATAGAGGTTACCTCCCTGACCCAAGGGGTTAACATCACATGCATCTGACCCCTTTTGCAAGGCGCCATATAATACTACATTTCATCAACAGTAGCCAATAACCTTTGATTTCTACATTCAATATTAATACATTAACTAAGGTTTACTTGGTTACCAACCACCTCTCTCTGCTCTATCAGCATGGGCCGGAATAGTGACCTCGCTCTCTGCTGTGTCTTATCAGCAGAACAGGAACTTGTTTATGATTCTTACTGACAAAGTCTAACATGTTATAGCTCTGTAGCCTTGTGTCCTGCTGTTAAAACCCCTCCATCACCAATATCCCTATAACAGACTCAGCTAGGAATAGTAGAGCTGAAATTCCAGCCGCTGCTGAAGAACTGTGGCTGCTGCCACAGCCTGAACAGCGAGTTAAGACTTAAAGGGGTTGTCTCGCTACAAAGATCAGCTTTCAAAATGTAGGGAACACTAAAAGAAGATGTTTTCCAAATATACTTTTTTTGTTAAGGAGCTACAAGTGATTTTTATCACCTTCTGTGCTCTATCTAGTTCCCCAAGTAACCGACCTGTGTACATCTCCCCCTCCCTGCTGTTTGTCCTATCTGATAGCAGGGAGTGAAGTCATCACACAGGTAGCGGCTGCAGCAGCAGCAGCAGCACAGAACTTCAGACAGTGAGCTTGCTTGTTATCTGGTCTTTCAGACAAAAGACTTATTACTCTACTGTTTACATTAGCTGAGAAGCTTCTCCTGTCCTGGTAGAAGGTAATTTATTTAATCTAGACAGATAAACAGAGAAGTCTGAATACACAGAGCTCATATGCTAATTACAGACAGTTTAACCAGGAAGTTAAAGAGAAAACAGCATTACTTAATTCATGCATACTATGAAACTCTGAGATGAGAAAGCCCCTTTAAAGATGGCTATGAAGAGCGGGCTCTGTGAAACAAGCAGATGGGAAAACCCCTCTAACAACAATGTAAAATGCATTCCTGTGTAATATCTATCAGGTAGAGGCTAGAAGCAATAATAACAGGTAAACCCTGTCATAGTTTTCTGCTTACTGTGGTTTGGCAGCTAATGGCTCTGTGTGTATAATATTTAAAAAGAGACTCATATTAACCCTTTATAAACAGCTGTGTACTCGGCTAGCAAATTAACCCTTAATAAGCAGTTGTATCCTCCTATAGCAGATTAATGCTTTCCAATGCATCCTTCTCCTTCCGCTCTGCTGCATTATACAAAGGGAGATCTTTACACAGCTGATCAATAACATTATTCTGTATAAGGTAAAGCTCGGGCTCCTGGTGGGAGGTCAGAAAATGTTTTGCCGATTTGGGTTTTGCTGCCCGTTGGGATGCATTGTTGAATTACTTTACTAGGTTTATGATTCATTTTTATTAGAATTCATGAAAAAAAATTGTTGATTCAATTCTCCCTTTATATTCTATGGACCTATGACTTAATAAAACTGCAAAGCAGGCACATTGATTTGCTCAAGCGAATCCTGTCCAGAACTGAGCACACAGTTCCATATACCATTCAGATGCTGCATTGCTTCAGCTCCTCCACTTTTATAGATTGAATGTCCCAGATTTTGGCTTCTCCCCCCTGAAATAAAAGAAAAACCTTTTCCCTGTAATCTTGAGGGAAATCATCAGAATGTCTAATTATATGGAACTGAGAAAAGTTTTAGTTTCATACAAAGTCACATTTTGTTTTTTTCTCAAAACTGATAGGTCATAGTTTCATAGTTTGTAAGGCCGAAAAAAGACAAGACGTCCATCCAGTTCAGCCTGTTGTGCTAAGGTGTTGATCCAGAGGAAGGTAAAAAAAAAAACAATGAGGTAGAAGCCAATTGTCCTCATTTTAGGGAATAATTCCTTCCCAACTCCAATCTGGCAATCGGAAAAATCCCTGAATCAATGACCCCTCTCCAGAATCCTAGACACTATAACTTGTTATATTATTACGCTCCAAAAATGCATCCAAACCCTTTTTGAACTCTGTTATTGAATTCACCATGACAAGTTCCTCTGGCAGAGAATTCCATAGTCTCACTGCTCTAACAGTAAAGAATCCCTTTCTATGTTTATGTAGAAACTTTCGTTCCTCAAGACGTAGAGGATGCCCCCTTGTTCTAGATACAGCCCTGGGTATAAATAAATCTTGAGAGAGATCACTATATTGACCTTTGATGTATTTAAACATATTTATTATGTCCCCCCGAAGCCGTCTTTTCTCTAAACTAAATAACCCTAATCTTGCTAATCTTTCTGGGTATTGTAGTCCACCCAGTCCTTTTATTATTTTTGTTGCCCACCTTTTCAAATTTGTTGTCCTTTGTTGAAGAGATGAAATGTTACATATTTTGTGTCAGAATTGTTATGTCAGCGAGACCTTTACTGGCTAACGAGTAAAAAAATACTTCCAAGTTTCTGGAGCACAAAGGCACTTTCATCAAGAAGGTTTTCAAATTTAGGAATTGTTGTACCAAGTCATTGAACGTGGGGGGTGGAGGGGGAGCCAAAACAATAAAACTGAGGTTTTTGTTACAGATGGAAAAGCAATAAAGATGATAACCAACTTGACAATACATTTTAGATTAAAGTTGAAAAAAAAGGGATAATTAACCCAAAAAATTGCCACTGCTCGAAGCCTAACACAATGATCTTTTTACCCAAACCAGTGAAAAAAAATAAATTATTTCCCCCTTGTGTAAAAACTATAGGAAATTATCATAAACAAAAAAAAGGGCATAGAAAAAATATTCCTTTAAAATATAACTTTTATTTCAAAATGATAAAATAATTATGCCCCCCCTAGTATGAAGGGAATCCCAAACATAATTGTAAAAAAATTCTTTTCCCTGAATACTAGATTTTGGTATGACCCAATGGGGAGAACCCGCCCCAAAAAGGGCGCCCCACCAGTACCTAGAAACCCCTCAAACTCACCCCCCCTATGTAGTATTAGGGGGAGGTATGGTCAGATAGAGAGGGAATATGTAAATGTTTTTGTCGTATAACTGTGTGATATAGTATTCAATCAACAACCATCTTAAGAAAAAGACTTTAAACCAAAAAACCTCTATATCACAACCCCCTATTGTCTTGTATCCTCGAGGAGTCCAAATTATTGAAAAAAAAATAGGCAAAAGGTGTTATTACTAAAGGATATGGTGCTGTATCAAAAAACCTATACCCCAAAAAAGCATACAGTTAATTCTATACCCCAAACGCGTTTCGTCCAATTCGGGACCCTCATTGGTAAAAAATAATCAATGTAGATATTCACCTTAGATAAACAATAATATAAAAAAAGGGTCCTGCCCTCCACCAGATTCCTTGGGGCAAAAGATTTTAGGGGTACCAAAGGGAGATGGTGTACCCCCTTCATATAAATCTAAACAATGAAAAAAGGACTTTAAAAACCAAATCCCATAAAAAAATACCCAGCTTTCACCATGAATCCTTTAAGACAGGTAAAAAATGGGGTTACCTGTGGAGTTGGTGTCATCCTCTGATGGGAAAAAAAGTTGTTGGTGTCAAAGTGTCCCACCACTAACGGGGAGAAACCAGGATTTTATAACAGCCCCATACTCCCTAAGAGAAAAAAACCCCCCCTGTCTCCTGCACCCGAAATCACTCAACCTGTAACCCCCGCTCGCAGGGTGACGCCTCGGCGAATAGACAGCACGGGGCATGCCCAAATTACGACTGGCCGCGTCACTTCAGGTGTTTAAACGCCTGCGTTAGAACGAAATGATTAATGGTTGTCATGCGCAATCCCGGGGATCGCCGTGCCTCATAGGCCAGGTCAGGACAAAATAACCCTTTCCGAAATGCCCTATGTACAATTATATTTAAAAAAAACTATAGACTTGATTTTAAAAAACCCCCTCAGTATGCAAAATTCCTGATGTGTCCATATAGAAAAAGTGATTTTGACCAAACCAGGATATAACGAAGTACCCACAGCATATAAATTTGGAGTGCTTTTAAAGGGTATAAATAGGTCAAATACAGGTTTTCGGCATACATAGAAATTTTGTGGGGAGTCCGTATTTTCAACAGAGTTAATAAAAAATGTATATAGAGACCAGAAGGCTTTACGGGAAACATGTAAAGACAGTGATTATTTAGGCCCTTGGGGATGAACTATTTACCCTATGATCCATTGTGTCTCCTTTGTAAAATCAACTTGTCCCAGTCCCCTCCTCTATCGGGGTTTCACTAAGTCAATACCTTTTAAATTGTGCTCCCCCTTTTCCCTTTTCATGATTTTCCCAGAAAAGTCCCCAAAATCGGTGTATCACTTTGATTCTTGATTTCCCGTTGCCCCCCTTTTTCCCTTAAATTTCCCACGACGTTTTTTACCAACATAATTTAAATCTGCATGGACACGTACCATTAGATAACACCACAGACATACATTGATGAATCCTTGATGTTAAAATTTTGAAGGGGACTCCACCATCTCAAATTTTTTTGCTTTTGACCACAACTGACAAAATTTACATGTGCCACATTTTTAAACACCATTTTGGTTGCCCACTAACCCGGTTTCCCTTGCGGGGCCACAAAAAGACTTCTTTTAAATGGTCCCCTATACCCGCCCTTGCAAAAGGTGATAGACGGTAAGCGGGGTATTCTTTAGGTTCTCATCCCGTAAAAGAACCCCCCCAAATTTTTCTCACGTTTCATTTAATATCTCCTGGGATTGTACTCTCCCCTAATTTAAGTCATTTCTTATACCACTCCCCCAGTATATTTAGTTTGAGGACGAGAAGGTTTTCACATCTTTTTTTAGTATCGCCCTTTTATAGGCCCCTTTGAGCGTGATTTGGATAACCCCTTGCTCTAAATCTTTTCTAGATCTTTAGCTTGACTCTTAAAAATTTAATGTCGGGGCAGTTCCTTCTTTCGAAAAATTTCCCCCGTGGAACCCCCTTTATCAGGGGTCTTGGATGGACACTATCCCCTTAGTTTTGTTGGTGGCAGTATCTTTCCGTACCCTTAGTCCAAAAGTGTGGTCAGGTTTTTTATTAGTCACATCCAGGAAGGGGATATGTATTTTAGAAAAAAACGGGAATTTTAAAAACCATTTAGTTTTGATTAAGGGGAACCCCACAAATGCAGCAAATGCGTGTCTCCCCTTTCCCAGTACAAAAAAGTCGTCTATAAACTGCCCCTAGAGCACGATCAGTCCCCGAGTTCTCATTGCCCATTTAGACAATCGTGTTTCCCCCCAGCCCCGGAGCAAATTAGCTACGTGGGGCCCCTCGGGGTTCCCCCTCGCAGGCCCCTGAGCTGGTGTGATTTTGCGATCAAAAACAAATATGTTATTTTCCCAAAAGAAATCGAATAAAGACAGTATGAATTCATTATGGTTTCTGAACTGAAACCTCTACGTCCAGGAAATGTTTTACCGCTTCCAATCCTTTTTCATGCGGAATGGAAGAATACAAAACTTTCCCCTTTGTGCATAAAGGAGTCTTCACAACCCCTTACCCTTTTAATTTAGGAGCAAGTCTGTTTATCCCCAAATTTTGGGGGGTAAAAAGGGTTTCAAAGTCCCCAAATTTTTGCAAAATACAACCTAATTTTGGGGGTTTGGGTAAACCATACCTGACACTATTTGGGTTTCCCCTTTAGGGGATTCACCCCCTTATGTCCTTGGGCAGACTATAAAGGGTTTCCCTTCTTGGAAATCGGTAATAGGAAACCCTATTCCCGTTTTTCTTTTACATTTTACATAAAGCCCCATCCAAAATGGTTTTTTTAATGTGCCAAAAGGGTCATGGGAGGATCCCTTTTTAAATGTCTATACCACCTGCATGAAAAAGGGGCCGGACATCTTAAATATTGTTGGATTTCCTAACAAACATTACCCCCCTTTTTCGCCGGCTTTAGAGACTGGGGTCTCTTTCCAGGGCCTTCAGTGCCTGTTCTCAGATTTGGACAGATTATTTGGTCCATTTTAACTTCACGAGACACCTCAACTCCCAAACACCGCTCAAAAAGTATCTACCCCCAGATACTACATGGGTAGGGTGAGTTTTTAGGGAAAATTTCCCAGGTCTGGGGGGGGGGCGCCCTTTTTGGGGGGGTTTTCCCCCCCTTGGATAGTCCAAATCTAGTATTGCAGGAGACAGATTTTTATGAAAGTTATGTTGGTAGTGTCCCAAACTATAGCATAGGGGGGAAAATTTTTTATCTTATGAAATAAAAGTTTTTTTTTAAAGGGAAATTTTTTCTATGCTCCTTTTTTTGTTTATGATATATCCTTTTTTGTACACAAGGGGGACTAATTGATTTTTGGTTTTTGAAGTGTCTGTATAAAGGCAGGGTTTTTCTTACCAATTAGATTCTAGTGGTTGTTGCAGGGAAACTCCGAAGTTTTTGGGTAAAATATTTTGATCACCCGCCCATGTCCCCCTATTAAATTGGCATTTTGAGATTGGACACGTGTTAAAAAAGACTCACACCCCATGGTGGGGAAATACAGTCTCTGGAACATTATATACAACAGAAGATAGTGCCCGAGGCTTACGAATCCCTTTTTCCCCCGGCAGAAAAATTAAGATCAACACTGTGTTGGAAATTGGAGGGAAAGAAGCGTGAGTCTCCCTACGCTTATGAAAATATGGTAGAGGGAAAAGAAAAGGAGATTTGAGAAAATTTAAAAAGAATCTCAAAAATACAATCAAACTCACTCTGAAATTTAAGTTGAAAACCCGATTTTTATGCAAGGGGGGGGTCGAGTGCGTAAAAAAATCCAAAGGGGGATCAGGGGTACATTTAAAGGGAAAAAAACATAAATTTTT
>JAODAL010067116.1:0-17447 GCA_025379985.1 Phyllomedusa bahiana
GTTTTAGTTCCAGTACAGGGGAGGCTGGGGTTCTCCCTTTTTCTATGGGGGAGTCCCCTAAGGGGAAGGCGTGTTTTCATTCTGTTCTATGGGGGTTCCCCTTAAAGGGGAGGCTGTGTTCCCCTTTGTTTTGGGGTTCCCTAAGGGGAGGCGGGGGGGGGGGGTTGTTTTCTTCTGTTTATGGGGTTCCAGTAAGGGGAGCGCTGGTTCCTCCATTTGTTTTTAGGGGGGTCCAGTTCAGGGGGGGGTGTGTTTCCATTTGTTTATGGGAGTTCCCATAAGGGGAGCGCTGTTTTCCCTTGTTTATGGGGGTTCCAGTACAGGGAGGTGTGTTCTCTCCCTTTTTGCTCTGGGGTTCCCCATAAGGGGGCGGTTTACTGTACTCTCCCCTAAAAATAAAGTCATGTGCAGGGGGTCGGTTTCCATTCTGAGCCAAATTTTTGGGGGGGCCCGTTCCCAAGGGAAAACGACAAATTTTATGGGGTCTGCAAAAAAAACCGGGCTCCCCCCTTTTATAGGGTAATCCCAGCTTTCTCCCGGGGCTTAGCATTTGAAAATTATGGAGTCTGCGCAATGGGGCGGTCCCGCCCTCCCCGTTACTCGTCGTTATTTCCCTTTTTTCCCCGATATTTTTGACTTGTTGATTTTAAAGCAACAAACAGAGCGGGCGCGCCCCCATAGAGGTGCCCCCGGCCCCCCGTTGGTAAAAAAAGGTAAATTTGGTTTAAAGAGGTTTTAAACCGCCCAGGGGGGGGGGGCGTCCCTTTGGGGAGCTCCGGGTGTTTGCGCTTCAGGTTTTTCCCAGCGGTCCTACGTGGCTGGCGGATCCGACACACAGGAAATGGATGGCAGAGCGTTGCTGCGCCGCGGGTGCCAAGAAAAACAATGGGGTGGGCGCTGCCCAGTGTTCCCCCCTGCCAGTCAGAGAGTTTTTACCCAACTTCAAATTGGGCTCTGCTTCCATCCGTTCGAGTGCAGCTAAAAATCACTGGGCCCCCTAGCAAAAAAGAGTGACCCCCAACCCTTTGACAGGACAAACAGAGTAATAATGGAAGTAAGGTAAGGGGGAGGAAGTTAACCCCCTTGACGGCGCGGGGTCTGTCCGGTTCCCCCCTTATGGGGTTTATTTTAACAGAAAAAATTGAGCTTTTTTTTTTTTGAGCAGAGGGGCCCCAAAAAAGCCGGTTTAGAGATAGTCTGTGCCCGGGTTGGAAAACGCACCAGTTTTATTCACTACAAAAAGACAATGGTCCCCTTCCCCCCGTGGCGCCCCCGGCCTTGGGCCCCATAGCACTGTAAGATGTTATGCCTTGGGGGGCTCAAAACAATGCACGGGTGATTAAAGGGTTGTTTTACTACAGGGATCCTGCTTTTTTTTTTAAAAAATTGTTTAAAAACAAGCATTTGAATTTGTTATTTAATGTCCACCTATCCTGTTCCCCCGTATGGGCGCATCAGCTCCCCAGGTCGCTTTTTCTAGACCTGGTTCAAACCTTTTATAGGCTGCCAGACTGGGTTTCTATAGTCAGACCCGTTCCATCCTCCTGATAGGCTGCCCGCCTGGTTGTATAGTAAGACCGTTCACTTCCCGTAGGCTGCCGCACTGGTTGCTATACTACAACCCGTTATCTCTCTAAGGCTGCAGCATGGTTGCTATACTACGCCCGTTCCATCCTCCTGATTTGGCTGCAGCACAGGTTGCTTAAGCTAAAAAACCCCGTTTTCCCCCTTCTTGGCTGATACGGTTTGCCCTTTTTACTCAGACCCGTTCCATCTTTGTAGGGCCCCCCTTTTTCCCCCCCCTTTTTGTCTCCTCCCCTCTCCCCTTTTCTTCTCCCCCGTTTTTTCTCTCCTTCCCCACCTTCCTTTAAAACTCGCCCCCTTCTTTTCCCCTATTTCCCCCCGCCCCCCCCTTTCTTTCCAAAACCCCCTTTTTTGTCTTTTCCCCCCTTAAAAATTCCCCCTTTTTCCCGCTCTCCTCCCCCTAAAAATTATTTTTGTATTCATCTCTTTCCCCTCTTCCCTCTTCTCCTTTTCTCTCCTCTTCCCCCCTCTTTTTCTTTTCCTCCTCTCCCTCTCTCTTTTTCTCTTTCTTTTTTTTCCCCTTTTTTTCTCTCTTCTCCCCTTTGTCCCCCCCCTTTTCTCTTTCTCTCCTCCCCTTTTCTCCCTTTTCCCTCCCCCCACTCTCTCTCCCTCTCCTCTCCTCCCCCTCTCCTCTCCCTCTCCTCTCCCTCTCTTTTCAATCCCTTTTCTCTCCCCCCTCTCCTCCCCCCCTTCTTTTTCTTCCCCCTTTCACCCCCTCTCCACCCTTATTCTCCTGCTCCCCCTTTTTTTTCCCCTCTCCTCCTCAACCCCCCTCTCTATCTCCTCTCCCTCTCCTCATTTTTCTGTTCTTCTTCCCCCTTTTTTCTTCTTTCTCAACCCTAAATTAATATTATTACTATTTATTTTATAGGCCCCTTTTATTTCCCGGGCGCTGTCATTCAGGGGGTTACATACATAACAAGTCAAACAATTCATTTGTGCCAATCTGTGACTAACAACAGGTACAGACGGAGAGAGACCCCTGCCCGCGAAGGCTTACAATCTACAATCCAGCCTTCAGCGGGACATCCGCCCTGAAAAGAGCGGTCCCGCAAACCTGAGCCTATTAAACCCTCAAAAGAGTTTCCCTGTCCCTTAAGACACAAAAGGATATATTACTCAGACGCGTTTCAAACGGCAACGGCCAAGATCCCCAGTGGGTGAATAAAGGGATTTTGATAGAGTTTAGGGTTAGGGCTAGTATGCCCACCAGGAGTAGTGTCCCTTCAACACGGGTTACTGTATAATATATACTTTTCTGTCTTAAGGGACAGAGAAACTTTTTTGAGGGTTAATAGGTTCAGATTTGCGGGGGCTGCTCTTTTCAGGGCGTATGTCCCCGCTAAGGGCTGGATTTAGGGCATTCTTTTTTTGATAGGAAAAGAATAGACCCTTTTAGATTTATGTGGATTGTGGCCTGGACAATTAAGTAGCTAACATTGGATGACTTTGAATCATTTGTGTGGTCCCTGTGGATAGTTATGCACATGGTGGACTAGTAACTCCCTATTTATACTAAAAATCATTAAGCCCATTGTCATAATGTCTTTTTAATGCAAACTGAGTAAAAGTTAAATTTTATTGAAATATTATTTTTTTGGGCATCTTAGTAGAAACCCTTTTTTTTGAAGGGTTTTTTTTTGTTTGGTTTTTGTTTGTTTGATGACCCTTTTTGCCCCATAAACACAGAACCCTAAAAGGGGCTTCCAAAGGAAAAAGACAAAGGTGAGGTTGGGAGGCAGTGGAGATCTGGGACCAAAACAGGGGTTAGGGGCAAGGGAGTAGCCGGATGGGGGAAGGGGGCGGGAGATATTGGGGGCTTTTGGGGCGAGGTTTATGGAAATAAACCGCAGTGGGGGGGAGGGGGGTAGAGATTTTGGCAAAGGGAAGGGGTGAGGGCAGTTTAAATAGCCCCAGGGGGTGGAGGCGGGGAGAGATCCCGGCACAGGAGGGGGGAGGTCATGGGTAGCTTAGGGGGGTCGAGGGGGGGAGAATCTTGGGACAGTTAGGGGTGAGGGGTTTAGTGGATTTGCCGAGTGGGTTGGGGGCGGGTATTTTCAGGGGTGGTCAGGGGCGAGGCATTTGGGGGGCCCCCAGTGGGGGAGGGGGTTTTTAAAATCGGCACAAAAGGGGCAAAGGGCAAAGGGGGGTAGCCCCAGGGGTGGAGGTGGTAGAGATCTGGGTGTGGGCAGGGGGGGGGGAATTTGGGGTAAACCCCCGTGGGTGGGGGGGAGAGATCTTTGGGGGGTCAGGGTGAGGCAGTTTGGGGTTTGCCACATTGGGGGGGAGGCGGGTAGGGGGTCTTTCACGGGGCAGGGGGAGGCAGTGGGAACCCCAGTGGGTTTGGGGGGGTAGAGATCCTGGGGGGTCAGGGGTGAGGTCAGTTTAAATAGCCGAGTTGGGTGGAGGCGGGGGAGGAGTCCAGGGTGCGGTAGGGGTGGGTCAGTGGAGGGAGCTGCCCGGGAGGCCCGGGGGGAGATATGGACGGGCAGGGGGGAGGTTTAAAGGGAGTAAACCCCCCGTTGGGTGGAGGTGGTTTAGATCTGGTCGGGCGGGGGGGGTTTAGTGGTTAGCTTTTTGTGGGTTTGGGGGGAGGTAGAGATCTGGTGCGGGCAGGGGGGAGGTCCCGTGGAGAACCGCAGGGGTTTTTATTTTGGGGTAGGGGGGTTTTTGGAAATCAGGGGCCCAGGTCCCGTGAGTAGCCGCAGGGGTGGAGGGGTTTTTAAAATTGGTGCGGTAAAGGGGGGGGGACAGTGGAGTAGCTGCAGTGGGGGAGGGGGGTAGAGATCTGGGACAGTAAGGGGGGAGGTCCAAAAAGTAAACCGCAGTGGGTGGAGGCGGGTAAAAATTGGGCGGGGCAAAGGGGGGGTCAATGGAGCAGCCGGGAGTGGGTGGGGGGGGTAGAAAATTTTGGTAAAAATCAGGGGGGAGGTTAGGGGTAACCGAGGGTGGAGGGGGGTAAGATTGGCACGAAGGGGATTTTGGGCAGGGGGAATGCGCAGTGGGGGGAGGCGGTAGAGATCTGGGACGGTCAGGGGGGAGGGCAGGGGTAGCCCAGTGGGGGGGAGGGGGGTAGAGATCTGGCATTGGCCCCGGGGGGTAGGTTAAATTGGGGTTGGGAGTGGGTGGGGGGGGGTAAAAAAATTGGTACGGTTTTGAGGATGAGCTGAGTTTGGGGGGAGGCGGGGAAGGGCTGGTGGGGGTTTAGGGGTTTTGGTCAGTGGGGTTTGTGGGTGTTTTGGGGGGAGGCGGTTTGAGATTTGGACCGTCAGGGGCGGAAGTTGGGGTAGGGTGCAGTGGGTGGAGGCCCGGGGAAGGGTTGGCCCGTCAGGGGGGAGGGCAGTGGATTTGCCCCAGTGGGTGGGGGCGGGTAAGATTGGCACAGTCAGGGGCCGGAAAGGTTAAATGGGGTTTAAACTGAGTGGGTGGAGGCGGGTTGGTTTTTGGAAAAAGAAAGGGGGAGGTCAGTGGAGTAGCGCAGTGGGGGGAGGGGGGTTTGAGATCGGTCGGTCAGGGCGAGGTTTTGGAAACAGCCCCAGTGGGGGGAAAGGGGGTAGAGTTTTGGAAGGTAAGGGGCGGGTATGGAGGGAGCCCCAGTGGTTGGGGGGGTAGAGACTGGGGCGGGCCAGGGGCCCCCAGGTCATTTGGGTACTGCCCGTGGGTGGGGGCGGAGAGAACTGGCACGGTCAGGGGTGAGGTTATGGGGTAGCTGCAGGGTGGAAGGGGGAAAGGGTTGGGAAGGTCAGGGGTGAGGGCAGTGGAGCAAACCGCAAATGGGGGAAAAACGGGTAAAAGATCGGGGGGTCAGGGGGAGGTCAATGGGGCCGCGGGTGGAGGCGGGTAGAGATCTGGTGCGGTCAGGGGGGAAGGGGCCCGTGGAGTAGCCCCAAATGGGGGGAGGCGGGGTTTGAATTTTTCCCCAAGGCAGGGGCGAGGTCAGGGAAATAAAACCCCATTGGGGGGAGGCGGGGGTAGATCTGGCACAGGTTTAAAAGGGGGGGGTCATTTGGGGTAGTCGCGGGGGGGTGGAGGGGGTAGAGATCTGGGGCGGTTTAGGGGGTTTGGTCATGGAAATAGCTGCAGTGGGTTTGGAAAGGGGGGTAAATTGGTACGGTCAAAGGGTGAAGGGCAGTGGAGTCTGTTCTGGGTGGAGGCGGGGAAGATTGGTGCGGTAGGGCGGGTCAGTGGGGGCCGAAATGGGTGGAGGGGGGATGAAAATTTGGGGTTTCGGTCAGGGGCCCAAAGGGCCAGTGGAAAATAGCCCCGCCAGGGGGGAGGCCGGGGAGAGAGTGGGGACGGGCAGGGGCAGGTTTTAGTGGAGTGCCCCAAGGGGTGGAGGCGGGGAGAGATCTGGGACGGTTTAGGGGGGGGTCAGTGGAGTAGCCCCGGTGGGTGGGGGCGGGTAGAGATTGGTATGGTCAGGGGGTTTGGTTTGTGGGGTACGCAGTGGGGGGAGGCGGGTTTGAGATCCCGGGGCGGGAGGGGTGAGGTTTGTGGGCGGGCAGTGGGGGAGGCGGGGAGAGATTGGGTTTCGGTCAGGGGTTTAGGGCAGGGGGGAGCCGCATTTGGGGGGAGGGGGGTAAAAGAACTGGGTTTCGGGCAGGGGGGAGGTTTAGTGGAAACAAACCATTGTCCCTTTTTCCAATTTGGGCCCAAGATTTCTAGGGGCCCTTTGGGTCACGGTGGCATTTTTTGCCCCCTTTTTGAGGGGGGGCGGGGATCTTCTTTTGTTTGGTGCCCCCCCCTCCCCCCCTACCCCCCCGGCGGCTGCCATCAATCCTCTGCCGTAAAATTCCTTAAACTGCTGCCCGCGGGGCGCTTTTTTTTCCGGGGATTCCCCCCGGGCCCCTGCCAGCAGTGGGGAAAAAAACCCAGCCGAGATTTCAGCCGTCCCTCCTTTATAAGGTTTCTCCTGCTGTAATTAAATTTGCCCTCATAAAATGCATCGTGGGCAGGGGAAAAACCCCGGCCCTCACTGCTTATATTCCCCGATTCAAGGGAGAGTTTTGTTAACTGCTAATTTCAGGAGCAGGGAAAGCGAGCGGTCCCCCCCCGGAAAACGGGTTCAACGGGCAGATCGGAGGGGGGGCACCGGCTTTTTCAAACTTCTGATAGGTCATGGGGTGTGACTGGTGAGGCTCTGGGTATGGAGACACCAATGAGTGCTAAAAGAAGAAGGGCTGAGCGCTGTGCCCCTGGCCCTGTGCTGAGCGCTGTGCCCGCCCTGCGCTGAGCGCTGTGCCCTTCATCCTGCGCTGAGCGCTGTGCCCTTTGCCCTGCGCTGAGCGCTGTGCCCTTCATCCTGCGCTGAGCGCTGTGCCCTTCATCCTGCGCTGAGCGCTTTGCCCTTTGCCCTGTACTGGGCACTGCCATGGGCTGAGCGCAGTGCCCCTTTCCTCGTGTTGAGCACTGTATCCCTTGTATAAGCCGTTTCAGAAAAATTGGCGCCATAGCTGTGAAATAGAAAGCTTTCCGTATAGAAATCGACCACGCGAACAGCCCCGTAGAGTTGTCATTTTTTAGATGATTTGCAACATGATGGGAGTGTTACTCCTGAGGGAGGTCTCAGGTTTGCAGCATGATGGAAGTGTTACTCCTCAGGGAGATCTCAGGTTTGCAGCATGATGGAAGTATCACTCATCAGGAAGGTCTCAGGTTTTCAGCATGATGGAAGTGTTACTCCTAAGGAAGGTCTCAGGTTTGCAGCCTGATGGGAGTGTTACTCCTCAGGAAGGTCTCAGTTTTGCAGCCCGATGGGAGTGTTACTCCTCAGGAAGGTCTCAGGTTTGCAGCATGATGGGAGTGTTACTCCTCAGGGAGGTCTCAGGTTTACAGCCTGATGGGAGTGTTACTCCTGGGAGGTCTCAGGTTTGCAGCCTGATGGGAGTGTTACTCCTCAGGAAGGTCTCAGGTTTGCAGCCTGATGGGAGTGTTACTTCTCAGGAAGGTCTCAGGTTTGCAGCCTGACGTGTCCGATGGGGCAGTTGTCTCCTGACCGGTGGATGTTGAGGCTTTCGGGCGTCAGCTAAGCGTTATTTCTGCTCTTGACTTATTATAGTATCGGTCCTAAGGGAGGTCTCAGGTTTTCAGCATGATGGAAGTATCACTCATCAGGAAGGTCTCAGGTTTTCAGTTTGAGGGGAGTGTTACCCCTAAGGAAGGTTCATGGTTTGCAGCCTGATGGAGTGTTACCCCTCAGGAAGGTCTCAGTTTTGCAGCCCGATGGAGTGTTATTTCCTCAGGAAGGCTAGGTTTGCAGCCTAAGGGGAGTTTTTAATCCTCAGGGAGGTCTCAGTTTGCTGCCTGATGGGAGTGTTACTCCTAGGGAGGTCTCAGTTTGAGCCCGATGGGAGTGTTACTCCTCAGGAAGGTCTAGGTTTGCAGCATGATGGGAGTGTTACCCTCAGGGAGGTCTAGGTTTGCTGCTGATGGGAGTGTTACTCCTAGGAGGTCTCAGGTTTGCACCCTGATGGGAGTGTTACTCCTCGGAATTTCCAGGTTTTCAGCATGATGGGAGTGTTACTCCTAAGGAAGGTCTCAGGTTTTCAGCCTGATGGGAGTGTTACTCCTCAGGAAGGTCTCAGTTTTGCAGCCCGATGGGAGTGTTACTCCTCAGGAAGGTCTCAGGTTTGCAGCCTGATGGGAGTGTTACTCCTCAGGGAGGTCTCAGGTTTGCAGCCTGATGGGAGTGTTACTCCTCAGGGAGGTCTCAGGTTTGCAGCCTGATGGGAGTGTTACTCCTCAGGGAGGTCTCAGGTTTGCAGCCTGATGGAAGTGTTTCTCCTCAGGAAGGTCTCAGGTTTGCAGCCTGACGTGTCCGATGGGGCAGTTGTCTTCTGACCGGTGGATGTTGAGGCTTTCGGGCGTCAGCTGAGCGTTATTTCTGCTCTTGACTTATTAAATTCATTAGTTTAATATTTTTCGAACAGACGAACAGTAGAGCCCATTGTGCAGGGTCTCTTATCTGCCAGCCCCGTTATATAACACTGATGCCTAAATCCCAACACAAGACCCAACATCAAAGAGCCAGGATCCTTCAAGGGTGAAGCGGTTCACACAGATCCTCTTATGTAAGGGCGCTGTGGACCCTAAGACATGGACGTGATTAGATTGTATAACTGCCGGATAATATCTGATGTGTGGGACCCTGGGGGACCCCTTAAATTACATCATCAGATATCACAGTCCTTCTCAGGTGAGGAACCAGGGTAGCCCATTGATCCCAGAGTAGCCCATTGATCCCAGAGTAGCCCATTGATCCCAGAGTAGCCCATTGATCCCAGAGTAGCCCATTGATCCCAGAGTAGCCCATTGATCCCATAGTAGCCCATTGATCCCATAGTAGCCCAGTGATCCCAGAGTAGCCCATTGGTGCCAGAGTAGCCCATCGGTGCCAGAGTAGCCCATCGGTGCCAGAGTAGCCCATCGGTGCCAGAGTAGCCCATCGGTGCCAGAGTAGCCCATCGGTCCCAGAGTAGCCCATCGGTCCCAGAGTAGCCCATCGGTCCCAGAGTAGCCCATCGGTCCCAGAGTAGCCCATCGGTCCCAGAGTAGCCCATTGATCCCAGAGTAGCCCATTGATCCCAGAGTAGCCCATTGGTCCAGAGTAGCCCATTGATCCCAGAGTAGCCCATTGATTCCAGAGTAGCCCATTGGTGCCAGATGTAGCCCATTGGTGCCAGAGTAGCCATTGTGCCAGAGTAGCCCATTGGTGCCAGAGTAGCCCATTGACCCCGAGTAGCCCATTGGTGGTTGTTGTGGTGTTTGGTGCCAGAGACCCCCATCAACCCCGAGTACCCCCATCGGCCCCAGAGAGCCCTGGGGTCCCAGGTACCCCTCGGTCCGGTGCCATCGGCCCCAGAGTGCCCACCCGGCCCCGAGTAGCCCATGGCCCCAAGTACCCTCGGTCGCAGAGTAGCCCATGGGTGGAGTAGCCATCGATGCAGGGGGAAATTTTTGATTATAGTAAACCAGGATCCAAGGGGGAAAAGACCCCCAAGGGGCCATTTATCGGAGGGCCCCATTGTTTCCGAGCACCCCATTACCCCCCAAAAGCCATGCCCCCGAGACGTTAAATTTTCCAGAGCACCCCATTGAAGAGGGAAACTGCTGATTAAGAGTCCCCTTAAATGGGAAAGGGACATTATTACCAAGTAGCCATGTCTTAGAGTAAGTTTTTGATCCCAAGGGGGAACCCCTTTCCCAAAACAGCCATTGCCGAGGAAATTTGAAAGTAAAATATTGTAAAGAGAGCGACTCATTATCCAAGAAGATCTTTGGGATCCGGGGGGCCCTTGTTCAAACGAACAGTGTTTCATTTGGTAAAAGTTATGCCAAATATGTCAAGATGGCGGTGGCTGCACTGTACATTTGCCGCCGTTCATGGTCTTTCTCTTCCTTAGTCATAAAAAATACATTATGAAAAACCTGTTTAGCTGCCCCCCAAAAATATATCTTCTTATATGGGGCACTTTTCTTTCTGTGGAGTCCTTTGCCTTTTTTGACCCCAATTTGGGGTCCATTGTCCATAGTTTTCCCATTGACCCCAGAGTACCCATTGATAGAGTAGCCCCATTGACCCCGAGTAGCCCCATTGACCCCAGAGTAGAAATTGCCAGGTCCCATTGATCCAGAGACCCCTGATTTAAGGTAGTCCATTAATGGAAGGGGACCCATTTATTTTTTAAGTAAGTCTTTACCCAAGGGGAACCATTGATCCCAGAGTAGTCATTGCCCCAGAGGAACCATGCCCTACAAACCCTATTGATAAAGGGCCCCTTTGACCCAAAAAGGGGGTCTTTGATCCCAGAGGGGATTGTTCAGAACGAAAGGTTTATTTGGTAAAAGTTATGCCGATATGTCAAGATGGGGGGGGTGAACTGTACATTGCCGCCGTTCATGGTTTTTCTTTCCCTTAGTATACTTAAAACCTGTTTAACTGTCCCAAAATATATCTTTTTTAAAGGGGGCACATCTTTATTTCTGGGAGTTTTTTGCTTTTTCTAAATTTTTTTGTCCTTTCTGGAAATTTTTTTATAAAGATTTCAAAATCAGAAAAAACCCTTTAAGGGGTTGTCTCGCTACAAAGATTGATTTTTTTGTTAAAAAATCTTGTAAAAAACAAGTCACTTTGCAATATATTCCATTAAAAAGTGTTAACCCATTTCCCAATACCCCTTTGTATGGGCTGCATCACCTAGGTCACTTTGTAAGACCCGTGGATCGCTCCCGATGGCTGCCAGCACTGGTTTTAGCTCAGACCTGTTAATTCTATGATAGGCTGTCACATGGTCGCATAGCTACGACTGTTTGTCTTTTCCTGATAGGTGCCAGGAGTTGCTTAGCTACAAACCCGGCTTCTACTGCAGCCTTAAAAAGCCGTAAACGCCCCTGGAAATTTAAAATGAAAAAAGAAAAAAGACGAGGTGAGTGAATCAAAGTAGTGAGACAACCCTTAATTTCCCATTTTCCAGCCGCTTTAACTCGCTCCATTCACCTTCCCCCAATGCGGATTCACCAATCTATCTGTAATCTGATGTATGGGTTCGCATTGGTGGTTTATGTAGATAGCATCAGCCGAGTGTCCGTTTGGTAATTGTTGTCTGGTGATTCTGACGGCAAGAGATTCTGTAACACACTCAGAAGCATACATCATTATCAAGGGGAACAATGTTGTATATAGATTTCACTCCTGACACCTCTGGGTGGAGTCCTTGAAATTGTTTTTTATATGCAGAATATTAGGCCTCATTTATTGACTGAATAATAGTAAGACTGTCTCTGTTGCCCATAGCAACCAATCAGAGCTCATAGCCACCTTCAAGAGCCTCTATAGAAAACCAATTATCAGAGCTCATAGCAACCAATCAGAGCCATAGCGACCAATCAGAGCTTCATAGCTACCTATCAGAGCTCCTAGTACAACCAATCAAGCTCAGCTTTTATTTTTCGAGAGCAGTTTTTAGAAAGTAAAGCTGTGTTCTATTGTTCCTTTGTTTTTCTGGTCGCTATTTAAGTCTGTATCGTTACCATGAGTTCTGATGGATGCAATTAAAAGTAGTCATGGACTAGCGGGGGAAGAGAAGGAAGAAAGAAAAAAAAAAGAAGGAAACAAGGATGTCATTCTACGCTTAAAAAGCATTGGTGGCGACCTCACTTAGAATATGCCTGTTCATTCTGGCCCCATTTATGAGAAGAGAGATTGTAAATAGAGCTAGAGAGAGGTACAAAGAACGAGCATACAAACATATAAGGGAATGCGGAAGCAACTTAGTTATGAGGCAAGGTTAAAAGATTGAACTTATTTAGTCTTGTATAAAAGACGGCTTCGGGGGGACATGATTAAATTATATTAAATATATAAATGGTTCCCTACAAAAATGATATTGGAGGGAAAAATTATTTCAGGTGAAGCCCCCTCAATAAAGACAGAGGGGGACATCCCTTCACTAGAGAAAAAAAGGGGATTTTTATTTTAATCTTCCATAGAGAGACGGTTCTTCACTGTAAAGAACTGTAAATCTGAGGAATAGCCTGCCTGAGCTCTGGTCACAGCAAACTGAAAGAGTTATCAAGAAAGGCTTAGTATAACTACCTGAACCTAAGAATATTAATGCGTACTGTAGCTAGGTAAATTCGGATCCTGCCGGGGCGGCTCTGTGGGTCAGATATGGGGCTATACTGGAGTCATGTTGGGTTCTGCCTGTGGGTTTTGGGGCATTAACCAGTGAGAGCCGTGGTGGCTTTAAGTCCTTGGTCTTCTCTTCACTCACCCACATTTTTCCCGCACCCTTGGTTGAACTCGATGGACATGTGTCTTCTTTCAAGCCAACTAACTTTGTGTAACTATGTAACTTATGAATCTGATTGGTTTGCTATGGGCTCTGAGTTGGTTTCTATGCTCTGATTGGGTTTCTATGGGCTCTGATTGTTCTGCTATGAGCTCTGATTGGGTTACTATGGCTCTGATAGTTACTATTAGCGCTGATTGGTTACTATTGGACTCTGATTGGTTTACTATGAGGCTACTGATTGGTTGCTATGGCTCTGAGTGATTGAGCAATGGGCTCTGAATGGTTGCTGTTGCTCTGATTGTTAGCTATGACTCTGGAATTGCTTTCTATCGTGCTCTAATTGGTTGCTATGGGCTCGGATTGGTTGCTATGGACTCGGATTTGTTACTATGGGCATCAAAGACTCTCTTTATAGCAAGGTCCATTGGGCCTGATTTAGCAAAACTGTCTAAAAATAAGTCTTTGTTGCCCATAGAAACAAATCAGAACTCAAAGCAACCAATCAGAGCCCACAACAACCAGTCAGAGCTCATAGCGACCCATCAGAGCCCATACAATGCCAATCAGAGCTCAGCATTATTTGCCTATACGGTTCTGGAAAAATGAAAGCTGAGCTCTGATTGGTTGCTATGAGGTTTGACTGGTTGCTATGGGCAACACAGACAGTCTTAGTATTAGACAGTTTTCATAAATGAGCCCATTGTGTCCTAGTAAGAAGAGGGCATAACATGGATGCCGCACTGGATGCCTAATATAGTTTACTTGGCAACGTAAATAGTAACTGTGTCCGCAGCAGAGAGGCGGCCATCATGTGCCCCCACCCCTCTTCCTCGTACAGCAGAGAGGCGGCCATCATGTGCCCCCACCCCTCTTCCTCGTACAGCAGAGAGGCGGCCATCATGTGCCCCCACCCCTCTTCCCTTACACAGAAGGCGGCCATCAGTGCCCCCCACCCCTCTTTCCTCGTACGCAGAGAGGGGGCCATCATGTCCCCCCCCCCTTTCCCTCGTACACAGAGAGGCCCCCACATTTGCCCCCACCCCCCCTTTCCTCGTACAGCAGAGAGGCGGCCATCAGTCCCCCCCCCCTCTTCGTACGCAAGAGGGGGCCATCAGTCCCCCCCCCCCTTTTGCCCTACACAAAGGGGCGGCCATCAGGGCCCCCCACCCCTCTTCCCGTACACAAGAGGCGGCCACATGTGCCCCCCCCCCCTCTTGCCCGTACACAGAGAGGCAGCCTCATGTCCCCCCCCCCTTGCCCGTAAGCAGGGGGGCGGCCACATGTGCCCCCCCCTCTCTTTGCCCTACCAAGAGGCCCTCTGTGCCCCCCACCCCCCTTGCCCTACACAAGAGGGGGCCATCAGTGCCCCCACCCCCTTGCCCTTACAGCAAGAGGGGGCCCATCATTGCCCCCACCCCCTTTTGCCCTACACAAAGGCAGCCATCAGTGCCCCCACCCCTCTTGCCCTACAGCAGAGAGGCACCTCATGTGCCCCCACCCCCTTGCCCTACAAAAGAGAGGCCCATCATGTGCCCCCCCCCCCACCCCCCTTTCCTCGTACACAAGAGGGGGCCATCATTCCCCCCACCCTCTTGCCCGTAACAAGAGGCACCACATGTCCCCCCACCCCCTTGCCCAAAGCAAGAGGCAGCCATCCTTGCCCCCCCCCTCTTGCCCGACAGCAGAGGGGCGGCCATCATGTGCCCCCCCTTTCTTTGCCCGACAGCAAGAGGCGGCCATCATGTGCCCCCACCCCCCTCTCCCATACAGCAGGAGGGGGGGCCCACAGTGCCCCCACCCCCTCTTGCCCTTACACAAGAGGCGGCCATCATGTCCCCCACCCCTCTTCCCCGTACACAGAGAGGCGGCCATCTTGCCCCCCACCCCTTTTTGCCCTACAGCAGAGAGGCGGCCCATCAGTGCCCCCAAAACCCTTTTCCCTCGTACAGCAGAGAGGCAGCCATCATGTGCCCCCACCCCGCTTGCCCGTACCAGAAGGCACCATCAGTCCCCCCACCCCCTTGCCGACAGCAGAGAGGGGGCCTTCATTCCCCCACCCCTCTCCCCGTACAGCAAGAGGCGGCCATCAGGGCCCCCCACCCCTCTTGCCCGTACACAGAGGGGCACCATCAGTGCCCCCACCCCCTTGCCCGTACAGAAAGGAGGACCATCAGTGCCCCCACCCCTCTTGCCCGTACAGCAAGAGGCGGCCATCAGTGCCCCCACCTCTCTTCCCCAACAGCAAAGGGGAACTGTGCCCCCACCCCCTTGCCCATACACAGAGAGGCGCCCATCATGTGCCCCCACCCCCCTTTTTGCCCTACAGCAAGAGGCCCATCATGTCCCCCACCCCTCTTGCCCGTACGCAGAGAGGCCCTCATGTGCCCCCCCCCCTCTGCCCTACAGCAAGAGGGCGGCCATAAGTGCCCCCACCCCTTTTTTCCCGTACAGCAAGAGGCACCATCATGTGCCCCCCCCCTTTTCCCCCCCTTAAAGCAAAGGCAGCCTCATGTCCCCCCACCTCTTTTCCCGTACAGCAGAGAGGCGGCCATCATGTGCCCCCACCCCTCTTGCCCGTACAGCAGAGAGGCAGCCATCATGTGCCCCCACCCCTCTTGCCCGTACAGCAGAGAGGCGGCCATCATGTGCCCCCACCCCTCTTGCCCGTACAGCAGATGGCATCTCTGGGTTGATCCAGAAGCAGCAGCTTCCCTGTGTATGTGTAGTTCCTTCAAGCAGAAAGCAAACAGCAGAGGTTGTGCCAAAGTGCAGTGATTATGTCAGATAAGAGCGCTGCGAGATGTGTTGTGTCTGCAGAGCTGGAAGCGTCCCTCCAGTAACCCCTCCGCTCCCGCAGGGCCCGTGACTGGCGGTGACCATTCTGGAGGCCCCATGGGTTGTGCAGAGCGTCCGTGCACTGGATATGAATAGAATACCAGAAATGTAGTAAAGACTGACACAGCAGAGCAGCACTAGAAATGGAAATCCACACAGATTCACATGACGTTCAGGCAGCCATTAATGGTTGCTCTTGGAAGGGACCAATACAACTGAGAAAAAGGCTAAAAAGGGTTTGCTCACAGTGTGATCGCAGGCCCGGGCTGACCCACAGGGGACCAGGGGAAATCCGGAGTGAGCCCCTGGGCATGGCAGACCCGGCAGAGAAAGACAATCAGAACGCATAGTGCAGTCATGTACAGTAGCTGTAGAATGGGTCCCAATAATCCACTCCACTGGTGGCCCCAAGAATCAACTCCACGGGTGGCCCCAAGAATCAACTCCACTGGTGGGCCCCAAAAATCAACTCCACTGGTGGGCCCCAAGAATCAACTCCACTGGTGGCCTCAAGAATCAACCTCCACTGGTGGGCCCAAAAATCAACTCCACTGGTGGGCCCCAAGAATCAACTCCACTGGTGGCCTCAAGAATAAACTCCACTGGTGGCCCGCAAGAATCAACCCACTGGTGGCCCCAAGTATCAACTCCACTGGTGGCCCCAAGAATCAACTCCACTGGTGGCCCCCAAATCAACTCCACTGGTGGCCCCAAGAATCAACTCCACTGGTGGGCTCAAGAATCAACTCCACTGGTGGGGATCAAGAATCAACTCCACCGGTGGGACCCCAAGAATAAACTCCACCGTGGGACCCCAAAAATCAACTCCACTGGTGGCCCCAAGAATCAACTCCACTGGTGGCCCCAAGAATGAACTCTACTGGTGGCCCCAAGAATGAACTCTACTGGTGGCCCCCAAAGAATGAACCTACTGGTGGCCCACAAGAATAACTCTACGGGTGGCCCAAGAATGAACTCCACTGGTGGGCCCCAAGAATGAACTCCATGGTGGGCCCCAAAGAATAACTCCACTGGTGCCCCAAGAATCAACTCCACTGGGGGCCCCAAGAATCAACTCTACTGGTGGAAAACCCGGGAAATGACCCACTGGGGGCCCCAAAATAACTCCACGGGTGGCCCCAAAAATGAACTCCACTGGGGGGCCCCAAAATGAACCCACTGGGGCCCCCCAAAGAATGAACTCCACGGGTGGCCCCAAAAAATAACTCCACTGGGGCCCCCAAGAATAAAACTAAACTGGTGGATCCCAGGAATGAGCTCCGCTGGGGGGCCCCAAGAATGAACTCCACTGGTGGATCCCAGGCCCCCAGTCCGACACTGTGTATGAGTTCAGATTTCCCTCAGATCACATGAGGCTTAATGTTTTGTTTGCCGACTCTGCGGATCTGCAATGTACACAACCATTATGTGTGATCGGAAAACTCGCAGCTCTTAATGAGCGAGTGCAGTCATCATTCAGGGGTCAGATGCGTTTGGGAGCATCCAATTCAATAGAAAAGCAAAAAAAGGTGTAATAAGAATAATAATAAAAAAAAAAAATCTGCTCAGCAAAGGCTTAAGGGTTTCTCTAAAAATCTGATTAAAAGGGCAGTGAGAGAAAGTTGGGTTTCTTTAATTAAGCTGTTACCATTATTCCTGTTCCCCTCCTCGCCCCACATGCAGTGGAGCGCATGACAGTTCTTGGTCACTAACGCGTTTTACACACCTCATTTTATAACAGGGATTGCAAAAAACCCATCGTATTACACCGGTGTTTCGTTGATGCTTATTTTGATGGGTAACGCATCGAATACAGTGAATCTCCCTGCATAGGAAAATGCAAGCGAATATATATAGAGAGGACACTCCAAAAAATGCCCATTGAAACCCTAAGTGACGCATCAAATGCGCAAAAAATGCATTAAAATTGCAAGGGTCTCCCATGAGATAAGTGGTTAGTTCACTGCAAAATTTTATGCTGTGTGAATATAGCCTTAAAGGGGTGTTCCCACCATGCACTTGTGTGGTATATTGATTTAGGGAACTGGCTCCTAAAAGTGTCGGCTCAGGATGAAGATCTGATCACACATACGCCCGACTCTCCATTCTGTTCTATGAGAGTTCCCAGTACAGGGGAGCGCTGTGTTCTCCATTCTGTTCTATGGGAGTTCCCAGTACAGGGGGGCCTGTGTTTTTATTATTTGTTCTATGGGGAAGTTCCCAGTACGGGGGGGC
>JAODAL010067117.1:0-17447 GCA_025379985.1 Phyllomedusa bahiana
TAATTTTTTTTTCATTTATGGAGCTTTATAAGGGGAGCGGCTGTATAAGAAATGGTGTAAATGGTCCCTGGTCAGGGGTCACCTGGTCAATGGTCAGCTGCTCAGTGGTCACCTGCTCAGTTGTCACCTGCTCAGTAGTCACCTGGAAATGGTCCCCTGGTAAATTGGTCCCTTGTCAGGTCCCCTGCTCAGTGGCCCATTGTCAATGGTCACTCCCTCGTTGTACTGGTCAATGGTCCCCTGTTAAGGGTCACCGGGTTCAATGGTCCCCTTTTCAGTGGTCACCTTGTCAATGATCACCTGAGCCAGTTTCCCTGGTCAATGGTCGTCTGCCCAATGGTCACCTGCTCAATGGTCACCTTGTCAGTGGTCACCTGGTCAATGGTCACCTGCTCATTTGTCACCTGCTCACTGGTCTCCTGGTCAATGGTCACCTGCTCAGTTTTCACCTGGTCAATGGTCGCCTGTTCAATGGTCACCTGCTCAGTTTTCACCTGGTCAATGGTCGCCTGCTCAGTGGTCACCTGGTTGGTCACGTTTTTCATGATCCGCCTCTAAGAAATGGTTTATATGAAACAAATATGTCTAAAATGGACGGGATTCCCATATATAGCCAGGAACCAAATCTCCAGCGCCCCATAGAGAACCACAGAAGCGGCGGGGACCAGGCTCGCTCCCGCCGCCGCCGCCATCCACAGACGCTTCTCTCACTACATTTCTGTTGCTTATTTTTGATTGTTTTCTTTTTCCTTTGTTCCAGAATTTTCCATGTAAATGCCAACCCCCCCTCCCCAGTTCTTCCAAATATTTAAAGGGCCGAGTCAGCCTCAACAGACAACCTCATCCTTGTCTAAGTAAAAGCTCTGCCGCCCTCTAACAGTCTCTGAGCTTCTTTTGCCCATTATTCTCCAAATCCCTGCTTCATTTCAGTGAAATGAAACATTGCTTGTTTATAGCCAGAGGCTGAAAATCCAAAATGCTCTCCAGAGAGCTGAGGGTTTGCTCCAATTGTATCCAGAGTGGGAAACCATCTGCTTCCTAAAGGACCTGGACTCCAGACTGCTACATTTACCTGCACTGATACATTGCAACAAAGTATCAGCATAGAGATGTGAGAACTTTCTGGAGCCCTTGGAGAGCATTTGGTTACATGATTACCCTATGGCCGCCCTCACATGGGGTTATACTAGGGCTGTGGAGTCGTGCAGTCGGTGCCTATTTTGCAGGAGTCGAAGTCGTCATAAAAGGGACCGACTCCCAAAATATATAATAAGTTGGTCCAGTTAGTTTGATGCAAAGAGCAAGAGGAATTGGGTCCGGCCGGTGCTGCTGCTGCTCCCATATCTTCAGCCTCCTCACATGAGGAGTGTAATTGATGACATGGAGCGGGCAAAGCGCTGCCCCAGGGGAAAGGATTCTGCTCCCAGAGCAAACAGATTTCAGCAACATTTTTCACCTGTTTTCAAAGAAGTAGAAGATCAACCATTCATCAGACCTGACTGTGGCTGAGGCAATTCCTTTATACCCCGACATTGTTAGAGATGTTGCCCCTGTGGTCACCACTTTGCCCCCAAGTTAGTGTAGAGAGGCCGTTCTCTAGCCTGGAAATAATGAGATCAGATGTGAGGTCATGTATGCAGGATCTGCTGGAGGCGATACTATTTCTCAGAACAAATTCAGAGACTCCACAAATGTTCCCGCAGTGTTTTGCATATTTACCATTTTTTGTGTCCTATAGTCATATCCAATAAATATATTTTACACTGACAAGCAAAAGGGTAACAATGGTTTGAACTTGTGACTTTCAGGCTCCATATCTCTCCATCCACTACAGCTTTGTACATGAGGCTACTGTAATTCTATATACAGTCATCTTACCGATCTTATACATAAATATGACTTGCAAGTATTTGCCATCTGCTTAGTTCTGCAGTTTCTTTCCTGTAACTGCATTGTTACTGTTTTGCTCCTAAAAATCAAAATGTTAATGTCTATTATTTTGTTAGTATTTGGGAAATCCACCTTTGGTTTTCAGCTCGGCCTGAATCCTTCTGGGCTCTGGATCAGATTCAAGCACATCCTGACCACAATCTGAGCCCAGGTCTCTTCTACACATTCCCAATGTTGGTGCAGACTGGACTTGGATACAAATACAGCTTTTTCATTAACTCCACCCACAGTGTTTAAAAGATCAAAACATTGTTACCCTTTTGCTTTTCAGTGTATTTTGTACCTAAATAGCTTGATTATTGTATCATAAGGTGATAAACAGCTGGATGTGACCATTATACTACAGTAAAGTTATCACTTAAACATGCGCCGTGTGTGAGGGAGTCAGGAGTCGGAGGTTTGGGAAATTGAGGAGTCGGGGCTTTGGCTTGCCGACTCCACAGCCCTGGGTTATACGCACTCATACACTGTCCCTCGCTTTTGGTTGGAACACATTTCTTTCTGGAAGTGGAATCCTAACTGCGCCGTATACTCGCTCCTGTCAATTTTCTACACATTTTCCGCATTTACTGAGTGTGGAAAACGCGTCGGGCGCCAGGACTCGAGCGTCATCTCCTAAATCGCAGTGAGATATAGAGCAGACATCAGGAGGTGTCCCGCAGAACATATCACATATACTTTCAGTGGAAAAATCCAACAAAATACTCCATTCACTGACAGCAAGCAATGATCTTATAAACTGTGAGGAACTGCAACCCAGAGGCGTCACGTATGAAACCTGCCGCCGCCGCTTCTTCAGAGGAGTATAGAGGGCACCAGTATGTGTGGAAGCGTCTCCCAGCACTTTATATGTGGCACGTTCTATGGTAACATTTGTCTCAGCCTCGCCACTTTGAAATTGGTTTGGATTTGTGCGACAGGTATGTGTCAAACTTTGGTGCACTGGTGCGATTCTGGAGCGACACGTCCCCGAAAACTTGGCAAAGCCTGGTATCTGGTGCAGACTGCACCAAGGTTGGGCACACGACTGTTCATAGATCTACAGAACAGGGCTGCAGAGCATGGCAGAGAACTGGCGCAGCCCCGTCATAAAGGTCGCCCAACGTGGCACTTTTTGGTATTCAATGTTGAAGCTTTATTTGCAAAATACTAACAACACCAAAGGCTACTTTGGAAGTAACCCGCCCCCCCCCTCCCACCCCCCGCTCCATTCAGGAGACAGCGCTGATCACGTAGCTGAGGGTTAGCTGAAATAGTATCAAGTCTAAAAGATTGTGTCCCCTAAACATATAAAAGCCATCACTGCGGCCACACAGAATGCACATCAGTATGGTTGCCCTGGTGTCATGTGGTCAGTAAAAGGCCAATGCATCCTTTAAAGGGTTTGTCTCACTTCACTGATTCATCTCACCTCAGTCCTGTTTTCTTGGTTTCATTTTGTATTCTGGGACGTGTTTACTGGCTTCCACTAGGCTGCAGTAGAAGTCAGGTCTGTAGCTATAGCAACCAGTGCTGGCAGCCTATCAGGAGAGATCATATAGGTCTGTAGCTATAGTGACCAGTGCTGGCAGTCTACTGTATCAGGATAGATCAAACAGGTCTGTAGCTATAGCAACCAGTGCTGGCAGCCTATCAGGAGAGATCGAACAGGTCTGTAGTTATAGCAACCAGTGCTGGCAGCCTATCAGGAGAGAGCAAACAGGTCTGAAGCTATAGCAACCAGTGCTGGCAGCCTATCAGGAGAGATCGAACAGGTCTGTAGTTATAGCAACCAGTGCTGGCAGCCTATCAGGAGAGATCAAACAGGTCTGAAGCTATAACGACCAGCGCTGGCAGCCTATCAGGAGAGATCACACAGGTCTGTAGCTATAGTGACTGAGGAGCTGATGCAGCCCATACAAGAGGGGATATCTAGGAATAGGTAGGACACTGGTAATGGACACATATTGCAAAGTGACTTGTTTTTGCAAGATCTTTAACATAAAAAGGAATCCTTGTAGTGAGACGACCCCTTTAAGGCTATGTAATACCCGGCCCTTCCACCTCTTTAGCCTCCTACCTTGGAGGGCGTCCAGGGGGACAGAGCATTGCCTGTAGAAATAGATCTTTTCCTCTGGTTTCTGAATGATAATGGAATAACAGAATAATAACTCCACGCGGTCAACCTTTATAATGGAGATTTAGGAAGATCCTCAGGTTCTGCTTCTTTAACAGGAGGACGTCTTATAAAAATGGAGATTTACTGCAAGTTGTAAAATTACAAAGAAACATAAAAATTGTAGCTGACATTAGTTATCTTGCCCACTGGACCTCTTTGTGTGACTTGGGGACTGTCACCCCCATCCGACCTTCATTCAGTCCAGCTTCCTGCACGTGTCACTGTCATATACTGTGAGGAACAGGCGTGCCTAAGGGTATGTTCCCACGGCACAGGATTATCCAAGCGGTATTTGCTCTGTTTTGGAGTCGTGCACACAGCCGCAGGGGGACGGCTATAGTCTGCGGTTTGCAGATCAAGCCCTTCCCCTTCGTGCCAGAAACCGGGGGGAAGAATGAACATGTGCAATGTTTTTCGGACCGCCAGCGGAAAATCCGTGCAGTGCGGAGTGGGGACTGCTGCACGGATGTTCCATTAAAGGGGTTGTCTCACTACATTGAGTCATCTCACCTCAGTCCTGTTTTCCTGGTTTCATTTTGAATTCAGGGGCGTGTTTACTGGCTTCAACTAGGCTGCAGTGTAAAAGCCAGGTCTGTAGCTATAGCGACCAGTGCTGGCAGCCTATCAGGAGAGATGGAACAGGTCTGTAACTATAGCGACCAGTGCTGGCAGCCTATCAGGAGAGATGGAACAGGTCTGTACCTGTAACAACCAGTGCTGGCAGCCTATCAGGAGAAATTGAACAGGTCTGTAGCTATAGCAACTAGTGCTGGCATCCTATCAGGAGAGATTAAACACGTCTGTAGCTATAGCAACCAGTGCTGGCAGCGTATCAGGAGAGATTAAACAGGTCTGTAGCTATAGCAACCTGAAGAGCTGATGCAGCTCATACAAGAGGGGATATCTCAGAATAGTTAGGACACTGTTAATGGACATATATTGCAAAGTGACTTGTTTTTGCAAGATCTTTAATATAAAAAGCAATCATTGCAGTGAGACGACCCCTTTAAGGTCCATGTAAAAGTTCGACAGCTGGTTTACAGGCCTTTACAGGCTTTCAAAACCGAAAACCGTCTGTAAAACCCGGACCGTGGGGACGAGCCCTAACAGTTCGTTCCTGGGTTCATATATAGAAATGTTGTAAAATATCCTCCTCTCCAGTTCTGACCCATTCCAACCCCAATCACTATTCTATCATATCAGAACACATCACGTTTAACAGCGCCTGTGAATGGAGCGGTGCGCCGGAGCTCTAAATCCAAGATGGCGCCTGCTCCACGTGATGGCGCCGCCGTCTCTGCCAAGCACAGGCCCTCTGGATACAGTGGAGAGTCTCTGCGTCTGTATACAGACAATCTCCACCCCCAATCACTGTGGCTGAGCTCTCATGGGATCGGATCTGGCCCGCGGACACTGACTTGGACACATGCGCTCTAGAGACCTGGCACATACCCTATGCTGAGCAGGACTGGGACAAGGTGTTCTGGTGTCCTAGGCAAACAAGGCACATAGCGCCCCCGATGGAAACTTCAGTCCACTCCATACGTCCTTGTGCCCCCTTCCTGCCTGGGATGAAGTGGTGCGCTCGGCAGTTGCCTACCCTCACCTACCCATCATCCTGGTACTGAGAACAGAAGGTCTAAACCTCTGTGAGCTTCATAGCCTGGACGTCAGACTGATACAGTTTCACGTTACTGACACATTGTAGCAAACAGTCAGGAGATTTGGCCTTTTGTTCCTGGACTGGATTCTTCTCCCACAGCAAGCAGAGGTCTTGAAAAAAGTTAAAGAATTCTAGGTCTATGTAAATGCTCTTCAGCTCATTATCTAAAGCAGGCATCCTCAAACTGCGGCTCTCCAGCTGTTGGGAAACTACAACTCCCATCATGCATTCATATACTCTCTAACAGTGGGCATGATGGGAGTTGTAGTTTCCCAACAGCTGGAGGGCCGCAGTTTGAGGATGCCTGGTCTAAAGCTCTTCAGATCCTTCTATCGACGATCTCCCGACGTAGGGGTCCTGGTGCCCTGTGGTCAGTAAAAGGCCAAGGCGTCCTCTAAGGTTGTGTGGAAGCTAAAGAGGTGGAGGGGGCTATCTTGGAGGGAGGTTAGGGGGCCTGGGTGGGGCTGTCAGAGCTGTACCATTATGGTGTGGAGGTGCGCACTGGAGCCCCGAATCCAAAATGACACCTGCTCCATGTGATAGCGTCATCACCTCTGCCAAGGGCTGGGGACAGTGGAGAGCGAGTTCTTCTGCTTTGTCCATGGTTACATCTAAGGTCTCATGGGCCATATAAAATGACCCAGCGGGTCGGATTTGGCTCTTGGGCCTTAAATTGGTCATGCCGCCTAGAGACAAGGCATGTACCCTTAACGGTACACATACCCCGTGCTAAAAACCGAAGGTCTAGACCAGGGGTCTATATCAGTGGGCATGATGGGAGATGTAGTTTCCCAACAGCTGGAGAGCCGACGTTGCAGAGCCCTGGTCTAGACAATGCTCTGTGAGCTAAATAGCCTCGAACCAGACGGATATAGTTTCCTGTTACTGATACATTGTAGCAAACGATCAGGAGATTCACATAGTTACATAGTTTGTAAGACCGAAAATAAAACAGAGGTCCGTCCGGTTCAGCCTATTTGTGCTTTTATCCCAGATAAGAGACAAATTCTTCCCCAACAGCAGAGATCTTGGAAAAGTGACGGAATTGTTACCCAGAATCTATGGAAAATTCCTTGAAGGCTCCGCAGAACCTTCTCTCAAAGTTCTTCCAACAAATGGGCCCGGTGACAAGTTCACTTCATGGCGAACAGACTCTGGTGACAATTAGCGGAGATGAAAGCGGGAGCGGCGCGCGCCTCCTCAGTGATGTCATTGCTGTTTATTGTTCCATCCTGCTAGAATGAATTACCCAAATTGGTAGAGAGGCAACAAAGGCATTAACGTCCCCCCCCCTCCCCCGCCAGCCACTAATACATTGCAGATTGTTAAATGGCGTCTGAATGGGAAGAAGAGGGGGACGCTGCCGTCCCCCGAACTAAACACAACACTTGCAAAAACGGCTCCACTAGGCTTGCCCCATTACAAAAGGCTTTTCATGGGGGGCTGAGAAGCTGGGGCCGCCCGCTTCCCCCGCGGGGGTTTAGCCCCCAGAGGGGCTCACGCTGCCCCCAGGGGTTCCGGGGGGCTCACGCTGCTGCAGGGGTCTCGGCCTCCATGGGGCTCACGCGCCGCAGGGTCCCAAGGGGGCCCCCGCCGCAGGGGTCTCCCGGGGGTCACGTGCCGCGGGGGTTCGGCCTCCGAGGGGCTCAAAGCGCTGCAGGGGGGCTCGGGCCCCCAAGGGCTCACGCTGCCCCAGGGGGCCAGCCCCAGTGGGGCTCACCCCGCCAGGGTCCAGCCCCCCATGGGGCTCACACTCTCAGGGGGGCTCACCCCGAGGGGCCACGGCGCCCGCAGGGGTTTTAGCCCCAGGGGGGTCACCCCGCCGCAGGGGTCCAGCCTCCAGTGGGGGCGCACGCTCCCACAGGGGTCTCAGCCCCCAGTGGGCTCACACTGCTGCGGGGGTTCAGCCTCCCCAAGGGGCCACGCTGCCGCAGGGGTCTCCAGGGGGGCTCCCCTGTGCTCGGGGGCTCGGCCCCCAGAGGGCCACGCTGCCGCAGGGGTTCAGCCTCCAAGGGGCTCACATGTGAGGGGGCTCGGCCCCCAGAGGGCCACACTGCTGCAGGGGTCTCGGCCCCCAGAGGGGCCACGCTGCCGCGGGGTCCAGCCCCAGTGGGCTCACCTCCGCAGGGTCTCAGCCTCCAGTGGAGCTCACGCTCCCACAGGGTTTCCTTCAGCCTCAGTGGGGCTCACCCCTGCCGCAGGGGTCTCAGCCTCCAGTGGAGCTCACGCTCCCCAGGGTCTCAGCCTCCAGTGGGGCTCACGCTGCCGCAGGGGTCTCAGCCTCCTGTGGGCTCACACTGCTGCAGGGTCTCAGCCTCCAGAGGGGCTTTACGCTGCCGCAGGGGTTCAGCCTCCAGTGGGCTCACACTGCTGCAGGGGTCTCAGCCTCCAGTGGGCTCACGCTGCCGCAGGGGTCTCGGCCTCCAGAGGGGCTCACGCTGCCGCAGGGGTCTCAGCCTCCAGTGGGGCTCACGCTGCCGCAGGGGTCTCAGCCTCCAGTGGAGCTCACGCTCCCACAGGGGTCCCCAGCCTCCAGAGGGGCTCACGCTGCGCAGGGGTTCAGCCTTTCCCGAGGGGCTTTACGCTGCCGCAGGGGTCTCGGCCTCCAGTGGGGCTCACGCTGCCGCAGGGGTCTCGGCCTCCAGTGGGGCTAACATTGCCGCAGGGGTCTCAGCCTCCAGAGGGGCTCACGCTGCCGCGGGGGTTCGCCTCCCCGAGGGGCTCACGCTGCCGCAGGGGTCCCCAGCGGGGCTCACCGCCGCAGGGGTCTCCAGAGGGGGTACGCTGCCGCAAGGGTCTCCAGAGGGCTCACGCTGCCGCAGGGTCTCGGCCTCCAGAGGGGCTCACGCTCCGCAGGGGTCTCCAGCCGGGGCTCACATGGCCGGCGGGGTCCCAGAGGGGTTCACGCTGCCGCAGGGGTCTCGGCCCCCAGGGGGCTCACGCTGCCGCAGGGGTTTCTCCAGAGGGGCCACGCTGCCGCAGGGTCTCGGCCCCATTGGGGCTCACGCGCCGCAGGGGTCTCGGCCTCCAGTGGGGCTCACGGTGCCGCAGGGGTCTCGGCCTCCAGAGGGGCTCACGCTGCCGCAGGGGTCTCAGCCTCCAGAGGGGCTCACGCTGCCGCAGGGGTCTCGTCCTCCAGAGGGGCTCACGCTGCCGCAGGGGTTCCTCGGCCTCCATTGGGGTCTCCACGGGGCTCCACTGCCGCAGGGGTCCGACCTCCAGAGGGGCTCACGCTGCCGCAGGGTCTCGGCCTCCAGTTGGGGCTCACGCTGCCCCAGGGGTCTCAGGCTCCAAGGGGGTCTCCAGCGGGGCTCACACGCCGCAGGGGTCTCAGCCTCCAGAGGGGCTCACGCTGCCGCAGGGGTCTCGGCCTCCAGAGGGGCTCACGCTGCCGCAGGGGTCTCGGCCTCCATTGGGGTCTCCAGCGGGGCTCACACTGCCGCAGGGGTCTCGGCCTCCAGAGGGGTTCACGCTGCCGCAGGGGTCTCGGCCTCCAGTGGGGCTCACGCTGCCGCAGGGGTCTCAGCCTCCAGTGGGGTCATCCGGGGCTCACACTGCCGCAGGGGTCTCGGCCCCCAAGGGGCTCACGCTGCCGCAGGTGTCTCGCCTCCGAGGGGCTCACGCTGCGCAGGGGGTCTCGGCCTCCATTGGGGTCTCCAGCGGGGCTCCACTGCCGCAGGGGTCTCGGCCTCCAGAGGGGCTCACGCGCCGCAGGGGTCTCGGCCTCCATGGGGCTCACGCTGCGCAGGGTTTTCAGCCTCTAGAGGGGCTCACGTGCCGCAGGGGTCTCGGCCTCCAGAGGGGCTCACGCTGCCCCCAGGGGTCTCAGGCCCCCTAGAGGGGCTCACGCTGCCGCAGGGGTCTCGGCCTCCAGTGGGGCTCCCGCTCCCGCAGGGGTCTCAGCCTCCAGAGGGGCTCACACTGCCGCAGGGGTCTCAGCCTCCAGCAGGGCTTCCGCAGGGGTCTCCGCCTCCAGTGGGGCTCACGCTGCCGCAGGGGTCTCAGCTTCCAGCAGGGCTTCCGCAGGGGTCTCGGCCTCCAGAGGGGCTCACGCTGCCGCAGGGGTCTCGGCCTCCAGAGGGGCTCACACTGCCGCAGGGGTCTCGGCCTCCCGAGGGGCTCACGCTGCCGCAGGGGTCTCGGCCTCCAGAGGGGCTCACGCTGCCGCAGGGGTATCAGCCTCCAGAGGGGCTCACGCTGCCGCAGGGGTCTCGGCCTCCAGAGGGGCTCACGCTGCCGCAGGGGTCTCCAGCGGGGCTCACACTGCCCGGGGATCAGCGCCTCAGATTGGAGACATGAATGCACACGATTCACTCTTCAAAGCTGTAAGGCCTCATCATGGCCTCTAGATGTCACTGTGACTGATAGAATGTTACTTGTTGCCTTCACCTGCTGAGTTACAGGTGTATGAAGGATCAGTGGAAGGTGGGTTGTAACCTGCCCAGCGCCAACCACAGGCCCCAAGCTTAGATTCCTGGTACTGAAATCTGCAGGGGGGACACAGCTGAAGTGCAGGGAGCTTCTTCTTCCCAACTCTGAGCCGGGATCTGGTCACTTGTCTGTAATGTTAGAACCTGTCATCACTGATATCAGGGGAGGAAGTGTACGAGAAGCTACTACACACTCCAGAAGCGAACAGGGAATGCGGAGAAAGGGGACTCCATTCACTATGTGCAGTGTCTCGCATATTTGTAGTCCCTGTGTGCAGTCTTTTCCTCCTGTGCAGTCCCTGTGTGCAGTCTCTTCCTCCTTCAGTCCTGCGTGCAGTCTCCTCCTGTGCAGTCCTGTGTGCATCTCTTTCTCCTGTGCAGCCTCTACCTCCTGTGCAGTCTCCTCCTCCTGTGCAGTCTCTTTTTCTTGTGCAGTCTCATTCTCCTGTGCAGTCTATGTGCAGTCTCCTTCTCCTGTGCAGTCTCTTTTTCTGTGCAGTCCCTGTGTAAAAAGTCTCTTCTTCCTGTGCAGTCTCTTCCTCCTGTGCAGTCTCTTCCTCCTGTGCAGAGTCTCTTTCTCCTGTGCAGTTTCTTCCTCCTGTGCTTTCCCTTTGTGCATAGTCTCTTCCTTCTTTGCAGTCTCTTCCTTCTGTGCAGTCTCTTCTTCCTGTGCAGTCTCTTTCTCCTGTGCAGTCTCTTTCTCCTGTGCAGTCTCTTTCTCCTGTGCAGTCTACGTCTCCGGTGCAGTCTCTGTCTCCTGTGCAGTCTCTTTCTCCTGTGCAGTCTCTTTCTCCTGTGCAGTCCCTGTGTACAAAGCCTTCCTTCAGTCTCTTGCTCCTGTGCAGTCTCTTGCTCCTGTGCAGTCTCTTCCCTCTGTGAAGTCTCTTGCTCCTGTGCAGTCCCTGTGTACAAAGTCTCTTCCTCCTGTGCAGTCTCTTCCTCCTGTGCAGAGTCTCTTTCTCCTGTGCAGTTTCTTCCTCCTGTGCAGTCCCTGTGTGCAGTGTCTTCCTCCTGTGCAGCCTGTGGCAGTCTCTTCTTCCTGTGCAGTCCTGTGTGCAGGGTCTTCCTTGTCTTGCCCCTGTGTGCAGTCTCTTCCTCCTGTGCAGTCCCTGTGTGCAGCTCTTCCTCCTGTGCGCCCCTGTGTGCAGTGTCTTCCTCCTGTGCAGTCCCTGTTGCATGTCTTCCTCCTGTGCAGTCTCTCTCCTGTGCAGTCCCTGTGGCTGTCTTCCTCCTGTGCAGTCTCTGTGTGCAGTCTCTTCCTCCTGTGCAGTCTCTGTGTGCAGTCTCTTCCTCCTGTGCAGTCTCTGTGTGCAGTCTCTTCCTCCTGTGCAGTCTCTGTGTGCAGTCTCCTCCTCCTGTGTGAAGTCTCTATCTCCTGTACAGTACTGTGTGCAGTCTCTTCCTCCTGTGCATTCCCTGTGTGCAGTCTCCTCCTCATTCCCTGTGTGCAGTCTCCTCCTCATTCCCTGTGTGCAGTCTCCTCCTCATTCCCTGTGTGCAGTCTCCTCCTCCTGTGCAGTCTCTGTGTGCAGTCTCTTCCTCCTGTGCAGTCACTGTGTGCAGTCTCTTCCTCCTGTGCAGTCCTGTGGCAGTTCTTCTCTGTGCGTCCTGTGTGCAGTGTCTTCCTCCTGTGCATCCGTGTGCATCTCTTCCTCTGTGCAGTCCCCGTGTGCAGTCTCTTCCTCCTGTGCAGTCCCTGTGTGCAGTGTCTTCCTCCTGTGCAGCTCCCCCCCATCCTGTGTGCATGTCTTCTCCTGTGCAGTCCCTGTGTGCAGTGTCTTCCTCCTGTGCAGTCTCTTCCTCCTGTGCAGTCCCTGTGTGCAGTCTCTTCCTCCTGTGCAGTCCCTGTGTGCAGTGTCTCTTCCTCTGTGCAGTCACTGTGTGCAGTCTCTTCCTCCTGTGCAGTCTCTTCCTCCTGTGCAGTCTCTGTGTGCAGTCTCTTCCTCCTGTGCAGTCTCTGTGTGCAGTCTCTTCCTCCTGTGCAGTCTCTTCCTCCTGTGCAGTCTCTGTGTGCAGTCTCTTCCTCCTGTGCAGTCTCTGTGTGCAGTCTCTTCCTCCTGTGCAGTCTCTGTGTGCAGTCTCTTCCTCCTGTGCAGTCACTGTGTGCAGTCTCTTCCTCCTGTGCAGTCCCTGTGTGCAGTGTCTTCCTCCTGTGCAGTCCCTGTGTGCAGTGTCTTCCTCCTGTGCAGTCTCTTCCTCCTGTGCAGTCCCTGTGTGCAGTGTCTTCCTCCTGTGCAGTCCCTGTGTGCAGTGTCTTCCTCCTGTGCAGTCCCTGTGTGCAGTGTCTTCCTCCTGTGCAGTCCCTGTGTGCAGGGTCTTCCTCCTGTGCAGTCCCTGTGTGCAGTCTCTTCCTCCTGTGCAGTCCCTGTGTGCAGTCTCTTCCTCCTGTGCAGTCCCTGTGTGCAGTCTCTTCCTCCTGTGCAGTCCCTGTGTGCAGTGTCTTCCTCCTGTGCAGTCCCTGTGTGCAGTCTCTTCCTCCTGTGCAGTCCCTGTGTGCAGTGTCTTCCTCCTGTGCAGTCCCTGTGTGCAGTCTCTTCCTCCTGTGCAGTCCCTGTGTGCAGTCTCTTCCTCCTGTGCAGTCTCTTCCTGTGTGCACTCTCTTGCTTTTGTGCAGTCCCTGTGTGCAGTTTCTTCCTCCTGTGCAGTCCTTGTTCAGTCTCTTCCTCCAGCAGTAACCTGCACAGTTGTATCCTCTGACACTGGGAGGAAGATGACATGTAGCAGTTTTATTACCCACCCATTGGCACGGACTCTGGATAGCTGGTGCCCAGATGTCTATAACCACACAGTGGTCATGTTACCCCTCGATCTGCACGGCTGGCGGCGGGCGCTCTACCTTGTATCCATCCAAGACGACTCTTTAATTAGTCTGTGTTCTCAGAAATGACAGATTCTTTTGACTGCGGCCGGGAAGGCAGAACAGCGTCAGCGGGGAATAGCGCGCGCTCTTCTGGAGCCGCACAAGTGCAAATCTCCAGTCAAAATTGGGGTTTAATTACATTTTCATAGCACAAAGTCACACTCGGTAATTAATATGTTATGTTTGCCATTAACTTATTGTAAGCAAAGGCCCCCAGAGGGGATGGAACGTGGCGCGGAGCACACGCCGGGCATTAATCTCACCATCCAAAATAGGAAGCGCGCAGGAAAATTCCGTCAAAAATAGTCGCTGACATTTCCACAGCGGGGAAGGGGGGGATTTAAAGGGCCCTCACAGAGGAGGAAGCCGAGGCTGGAGACGGGGAGCGCTCTGCAGAACCAGGGACGCGCCGCCCCTCACTCGCAGGATGAACGGCTTTTATACTTTGCTCGGCCGCCCTCATGTCCAGAAGGATTTTGTTGTTGGAGGAGAACAAACTTAGTGATAGAGACATCGATGCTGAATGAGTCCTGTGAGGTCTCCTGTGTCCGGTGAGTCCTGTGATGTCTCCTGTGTCCGGTGAGTCCTGTGTCCGGTCAGTGCCGTGGTGTCCGGTGAGTCCTGTGTCCGGTCAGTGCTGTGGTGTCCGGTGAGTCCTGTGATGTCTCCTGTGTCCGGTGAGTCCTGTGTCCGGTCAGTCCTGTGGTGTCCGGTGAGTCCTGTGTCCGGTCAGTGCCGTGGTGTCCGGTGAGTCCTGTGACCGGTCAGTGCTGTGGTGTCCGGTGAGTCCTGTGTCCGGTCAGTGCTGTGGTGTCCGGTGAGTCCTGTGTCCGGTCAGTGCCGTGGTGTCCGGTGAGTCCTGTGTCCGGTCAGTGCCGTGGTGTCCGGTGAGTCCTGTGTCCGGTCAGTGCAGTGGTGTCCAGTGAGTCCTGTGATGTCTCCTGTGTCCGGTCAGTGTCGGGGTAAGTCATGTGATGTCTCCTGTGTCCGGTGAGTCCTGTGATGTCTCCTGTGTCCGGTGAGTCCTGTGTCCGGTCAGTGCCGAGGTCTCCGTGGAGTCCGGTGTCCGGTGAGTCCTGTGTCCGGTCAGTGCCGTGGTGTCCGGTGAGTCCTGTGTCCGGTGAGTCCTGTGTCCGGTCAGTGCCGTGGTGTCCGGTGAGTCCTGTGTCCGGTCAGTGCCGTGGTGTCCGGCGAGTCCTGTGTCCGGTCAGTGCTGTGGTGTCCGGTGATGTCTCCTATGTCCGGTCAGTGCCGTGGTGTCCAGTGAGTCCTGTGATGTCTCCTGTGTCCGGTCAGTGCCGTGGTGTCCGATGAGTCCTGTGAGGTCTCCTGTGTCCGGTCAGTGCCGTGGTGTCGGGGTAAGTCATGTGATGTCTCCTGTGTCCGGTGAGTCCTGTGATGTCTCCTGTGTCCGGTGAGTCCTGTGTCCGGTCAGTGCCGTGGTGTCCGGTGAGTCCTGTGTCCGGTCAGTGCCGTGGTGCCCGGTGACTCCTGGGTCCGGTCTGTGCCGTGGTGTCCGGTGAGTCCTGTGTCCGGTCAGTGCCGTGGTGTCCGGTGAGTCCTGTGTCCGGTCAGTGCCGTGGTGTCCGGTAAGTCCTGTGACCGGTCAGTGCCGTGGTGTCCGGTGAGTCCTGTGACCGGTCAGTGCCGTGGTGTCCGGTGAGTCCTGTGACCGGTCAGTGCCGTGGTGTCCGGTGAGTGCTGTGTCCTGTCAGTGCCGTGGTGTCCGGTGAGTCCTGTGTCCGGTCAGTGCCGTGGTGTCCGGTGAGTCCTGTGTCCGGTCAGTGCCGTGGTGTCCTGTGAGTCCTGTGAGGTCTCCTGTGTCCGGTCAGTGCCGTGGTGTCCGATGAGTCCTGTGAGGTCTCCTGTGTCCGGTCAGTGCCGTGGTGTCGGGGTAAGTCCTGTGAGGTGTCCTGTGTCCGGTCAGTGCCGTGGTGTCCGGGGAGTCCTGTGTCCGGTCAGTGCCGTGGTGTCGGTAAGTCCTGTGTCGTCAGTGCCGTGGTGTCCGTTGACTCCTGTGTCCGGTCAGTGCCGTGGTGTCCGGTGAGTCCTGTGTCCGGTCAGTGCCGTGGTGTCCGGTGAGTCCTGTGTCCGGTCAGTGCCGTGGTGTCCGGTGAGTCCTGTGTCCGGTCAGTGCGGTGGTGTCCGATGAGTCCTGTGTGGTGTCCTGTGTCCGGTCAGTGCCGTGGTGTCCGGTGAGTCCTGTGTCCGGTCAGTGCCGTGGTGTCCGTGAGTCCTGTAGTCGCCGGTCAGTGCCGTGGTGTCCGGTGAGTCCTGTGTCCGGTGAGTCCTGTGTCCGGTCAGTGCCGTGGTGTCCGGTGAGTCCTGTGTCCGGTCAGTGCCGTGGTGTCCGGTAAGTCCTGTGTCCGGTCAGTGCCGTGGTGTCCGGCGAGTTCTGTGTCCGGTCAGTGCCGTGGTGTCCGGTGAGTACTGTGTCCTGTCAGTGCCGTGGTGTCCGTAAGTCTGTGACCGGTCAGTGCCGTGGTGTCGGGTGAGTCTGTGTCCGGTCAGTGCCGTGGTGTCCGGTGAGTCCTGTGTCCGGTCAGTCCTGTGGTGTCCTGAGAGACCTGTGTCCGGTCAGTGCCGTGGTGTCCGGCGAGTTCTGTGTCCGGTCAGTGCCGTGGTGTCCGGTGAGTCCTGTGTCCGGTCAGTGCCGTGGTGTCCGGTGAGTCCTGTGTCCGGTCAGTGCCGTGGTGTCCGGTGAGTGCTGTGTCCGGTCAGTGCCGTGGTGTCCGGTGAGTCCTGTGTCCGGTCAGTGCCGTGGTGTCCGGTGAGTCCTGTGTCCGGTCAGTGCCGTGGTGTCCGGTGAGTCCTGTGTCCGGTCAGTGCCGTGGTGTCCGGTGAGTCCTGTGTCCGGTCAGTGCCGTGGTGTCTCCTGTGTCCGGTCAGTGCCGTGGTGTCCGGTGAGTCCTGTGTCCGGTCAGTGCCGTGGTGTCCGGTGAGTCCTGTGTCCGGTCAGTGCAGTGGTGTCCGGTGAGTCCTGTGATGTCTCCTATGTCCGGTCAGTGCCGTGGTGTCCAGTGAGTCCTGTGATGTCTCCTGTGTCCGGTCAGTGCCGTGGGGTCCGATGAGTCCTGTGAGGTCTCCTGTGTCTGGTCAGTGCCGTGGTGTCGGGGTAAGTCATGTGATGTCTCCTGTGTCCGGTGAGTCCTGTGATGTCTCCTGTGTCCGGTGAGTCCTGTGTCCGGTCAGTGCCGTGGTGTCCGGTGAGTCCTGTGTCCGGTGAGTCCTGTGTCCGGTCAGTGCCGTTGTGTCCGGTGAGTCCTGTGTCCGGTCAGTGCCGTGGTGTCCGGTAGTCCTGTGTCCGGTCAGTGCCGTGGTGTCCGGGAGTTTCTGTGTCCGGTCAGTGCGCGTGGTGTCCGGTGAGTTCTGTGTCCGGTCAGTGCCGTGGTGTCCGGTTAGTCCTGTGACCGGTCAGTGCCGTGGTGTCCGGTGAGTCCTGTGACCGGTCAGTGCCGTGGTGTCCGGTGAGTCCTGTGTCCGGTCAGTGCCGTGGTGTCCGGTGAGTCCTGTGTCCGGTCAGTGCCGTGGTGTCCGGCGAGTTCTGTGTCCGGTCAGTGCCGTGGTGTCCGGCGAGTTCTGTGTCCGGACAGTGCCGTGGTGTCCGTCGAGTTCTGTGACCGGTCAGTGCCGTGGTGTCCGGCGGGTGCGGTGTCCGGTGAGTCCTGTGTCCGGTCAGTGGCGTGGTGTCCGGTGAGTCTGTGTCGCAGGTGGTGTCCGGTGTCCGGTCAGTGCCGTGGTGTCCGGTTAGTCCTGTGTCCGGTCAGTGCCGTGGTGTCCGGTGAGTCCTGTGTCCGGTCAGTGCCGTGGTGTCCGGCGAGTCCTGTGTCCGGTCAGTGCCGTGGAGTCCGGCGAGTCCTGTGTCCGGTCAGTGCCGTGGGGTCCGGCGAGTCCTGTGTCCGGTCAGTGCCGTGGTGTCCGGTGAGTCCTGTGTCCGGTCAGTGCCGTGGTGTCCGGCGAGTTCTGTGTCCGGTGAGTCCTGTGTCCGGTCAGTGCCGTGGTGTCCGGTGAGTCCTGTGTCCGGTCAGTGCCGTGGTGTCCGGCGAGTTCTGTGTCCGGTCAGTGCCGTGGTGTCCGGTGAGTCCTGTGTCCGGTCAGTGCCGTTGTGTCCAGTGAGTCCTGTGTCCGGTCAGTGCGTGGTGTCCGGTGAGTCCTGTGTCCGGTCAGTGCCGTTGTGTCCGGCGAGTTCCGTGTCCGGTCAGTGCCGTGGTGTCCGGTGAGTCCTGTGTCCGGTCAGTGCCGTGGTGTCCGGTGAGTCCTGTGTCCGGTCAGTGCCGTGGTGTCCGGTGAGTCCTGTGTCCGGTCAGTGCCGTGGTGTCCTGACCTGTGTCCGGTCAGTGCCGTGTTGTCCGTGAGTCCTGTTGTCGGTCAGTGCCGTTGTGTCCG
>JAODAL010067118.1:0-17447 GCA_025379985.1 Phyllomedusa bahiana
TTTTTAAAATCAGCCCTTTATACCAATGACTTTCACACCCCCGCCGAAGCTGATGGGTAAAATCACAATCAATACACTGAAAGGCAAACATGGCAGATTGCTGTTATTATGATAAGTGCTATCTATTCAAGTGCCAAGACTGGATATAAAACACAGACAATAAAATGTTATAGAATGCTAGGAATGCATATTTCTCACTTTTATTTCAGTGGAACATTTTGTCCGTGCAGTACTCTCTGGCCGCTAAACTGTGACCCTTTGGATGCTGGAAGTGTCATTACAACTGCATATGTTTCTGTTGTTAAAGCAATTACGGTGGGGGCTCAATAAGACCCATTTATGCATTTTCCCTATGTTGTTATCTGAGTGATTAAAGAGGCTTCCCGAAATAAATAAAAAATGAATAGCAGAGCAAGGACATTGCATAAATTAACCAGATAAGAATCACTAAGCTGATAGATCCCCCGCACAATGACGTGTTCATGTACACACACTGACTGCTGAAGACAATCAATGGCTTAAAGGGAATGTGTAATCAAAAATGACTTATTGTTTAACTCACGTTTTTATGTTCAACACATTTTTTAAGATTTTTTGGTTATATTTCTTTTTAATTTTCCATATCACTTTCAATATTTTTAATAATTCTAAAGTCCTGCAGTTTTTCACTTTGGCCACTGGGGCCTAATAATAATGACACTTCCTTTCTTTACAAAAAGATTCCCCAGTTGTTCTCATTATCAGAACAAAGGGGGCCCCAAACTGAAAGGAGACACCAGTGTAAATAGATAACACAGGATCCACGGGCACAAGAGGAGATAGTCACAGTTCACCCTTTCACCTCCCTGCACACTGAATTCTTTCCCATGTCACAGAGCATGACTAGAAAACTCTCCTATAGAAGTAATGGGACTGAGTCAGTCTTAAGTCTCCTATGGCATGAAGCTACTGTAAAGCATCTCTCTGACTGCTGTTAAAGCAGTGCAAACAAGCCTAGTGGCCAAAGTGAAAAACTGCAAGACTTAAGAATTATTAAAAATATTGGGAATTTGGAAATGAAAAATTTAAAAAAACAACCAAAAATTCCTAAAAAATGTATTTAACATAAAAATGGGACTTAAACAATGACTCATTTGTTTATGCCACATTCCCTTTAAGAAGTGTATGGTACAAGACTCCTGAGGCAATAGACTACAGTGATAGACTGCAGCGGTCACGTAGATATAGGGGCACACCACTGATACAGGAAATAAGCACAGACTATTGTGTCTTTTTGCCTTTTTTTCATTTTTTTTAATTAGATACCTTTTATTAAAGTTTTTTTTGTACGAACATGAATAAATGCAATCTATAAAATAAAAAAAAAAAAGATTTGTGTGGTTTCATTGTCCACCAATAATTAATTTTGGAAAATTTTCCTAATTAATTACGTCCTAACAACTTTGGGAAAAAAGTTTAAAACACCCTTTAAAATTTCATCAATTTCACCATTTTATAACCACCTTTCCTCCCGACGTTTTTTCTTCCTTAAGTAAGACTACATGAACATCTACCAAATAAGACTTCAATACACCCGGTAACTTTTTTATTTAACTAAGGGGTAAAAAATTTTGGCTAAAGGCTTCACTATCCAAATTAGTAAGAAATTCCCATTTTAAAACCTTATCCCTTTGTCTAATTGGGGTTTAGCAACGGGGAAAGGGCACCATTTTTTTAAATTTAACCAAATTAATTTTTAAATTGAAAAGAGATATTAAATGGAATGAGGGGTCAGCCCTAGTGTCTCCAGCTATGGGCCCCATATATTTTCAAATTTATGAATCAAATCCATTTTTCTGGTCCCTTTTTTAGACATAATGATAATAATCATCTTTATTTATACAGCGCCAACATATTCCGCAGCACTTTACAATTTAGAGGGTATACATACAGACATTACACATTTAAAGTACTTACAGATAAGACACAAGGGGCGACATGTACGATCGGGAGCTGCGCCTGTTTTCTGGCGAAAACGGCGCCTCACCGATCCGAATCCCCTGTCGGACGCAGGGATGCGATGTTAGGCGCAGCCTTCGCCACTTTCGGCTGCGCCTAACATGAAGGGGCGTGCAATGGGCGCAGTGTGGGCGTTCTGGGGAGGGACACGCCGCGTTCGAATACTCCGAGACATGTATGATCGCGAGTCGGCAAAGTGCGGCGCATTGCAGCGCTCGGCAGCTCCGACAGGCAGACCTAGTTGAATGTGGTCTAAACGAGCCGGAGGAGGCGAAGTGAAGCGAGAACGTAACATGAGAGGAAACATATAGAAGATCGCAACAGAAATCTCGGCGCTCAGCTCCGTGCGGCATGGAGTATGATTCCAGAAAAATTGCTTTTATTAGGTGTAAAGCATTATCAGAAAAAGAGCTCAAACCTTCTAAAAAAAAAAAAAAAGCATAAATAACATCACTTTCCAAAAATCTAAGAACGGCCTAAAATCAAATTAGGACTTTTGGAAATTGCCGGAAATACAGTAATTCAAATTCTGTAAGCCTTCTCATTGGTCGGCAGAAGCCCAAACCCAATCAGAATAGGAGCGACAGTGACCCCCATAAAAAACCCATAGAAAAGTAGTGACCAATCAAATTCAAAGGCGGGGCAGTTCAAAATACAGTAAAAAAAAAGCTGATTGTTAAAGTAGCGGGGGCTTGGCAATCTTGGCCAATCAGAATAGGAGCGACAGGGACCCATTATAACCTATGGAGAAGTATGGACCAATCACACGAAAAGGCACGATTTCAAATATCCCAATTCCTGATGTTGCGCCGGTCTCGGCGACAAACCAATTGTTAGTGATTTTATTTATGTTTATAGAAGGTTTTAGCTCTTTTACAGAGAATGTTTTACACTTAATAAAAACGATTTATTTACTAATGCTCCATGCCTCACGGTGCTGAGATTTCAGTGCCCCCATCTCTCCGTAGACTACATGTTAGGCGCAGTCCCTTCTGCGCCTAAGTCCTGCACTGCGCCCCACACACACTGGCGAGTCGCGATGAACTTTTCACCGCATGTATGAGCGCACCTCCTCGGACGGCGAATATTAGGCGCAGTCCCGCCCATGCCCCAAGTCCCTGCAACCCGCGCCTCACACACTGGCAAGCGCGGTGGGCTTTTCCACCGCATGTAATGAGGCGCACCTCCTCTAACGTGAATATTAGGCGCAGTCCCGCACTGCGCCCAAAATCCCCCGCACTGCGCCTCACAACACTGGCGAAGCGCGGTGGACTTTTCACCGCATGTATATCCCCACTAAACCTCGGCGGCGAAATCTTAGGCGCAGTCCCGCACTGAGCCTCACACACTGGCGAGGCGCGGCGGACTTTACACCGCATGTATGAGTGCACCCCGACGCCGACATACATGAGGCATAGCTTTCACTTGAAATCTGGCGAAAACGTGCGCTCCGACGCGGCAAGATTCAAACATGTCGCCCAAGGTGTGAGGGCCCTGCTCGCGGGAGCTTACAATCTATTAGGGAGTATGGGTGAAACAAAGGATAAGAAGTGCTAAGTTTACAATGGTCCAGCCATGTTACATAAATATGGGGTGTTTACATAAAAGTTGGGTGAACCTGCCACCCTGACAGTACATCTATTTACAGATAAGTGCCTGTGAGTGCCCTAGGGAGTGACAGAAGCAGGTGTGATACAAGGTGGGGGTTAGCAATTAGGGATTGTGGTAGGCCTGTCTAAGAAGATGCATTTTCATGGAACTCTTAAAACTATGAAGGTTAGGATTGTGCCTGATGGTACGTGGTAGGATGTTCCAGAGAACGGGTGCAGCACGTGTGAAATCTTGGAAATGAGCAAGGGAGGTTCAGATGATTGTGGTCTGTAGTTTGATATCAGCAGCAGAGTGGAGAGCACGGGTAGGGTGGTAGACAGAGATGAGGGAGGAAAGGTAGGGGGTGCAGCGCTGTGGGGAGCTTTATGGGTAAGTGTGATGAATTTATATTGTATCCTGTACTGAATAGGCAATCAGTGCAGTGACTGACGCAGGGTAGAGGCATCAGTATAGCAGCTGGAAAGAAAGACAAGCCTGGCTGCTGCATTCAGGACAGATTGGAGAGGGTAGAGTTTACAGAGATAGAGCGAGAGACTGATAAGCAGTGAGTTATAGTAGTCAAGACAAGAAAGAATAAGAGCAACAATGAGAGTTTGAGTTGTTTCCACAGTAAGAAAAGGACGGATTCTGGAGATGTTCTTGAGGTGCAGGTGACAGGAGCGGGCAAGGGATTGGATATAGGGGGTGAAGGACAGATCAGAATCTAGTATAACCCCAAGACAGCGGGCCTGCTGCCTAGGAGTTATGGTGGTGCCACACACTGAGACAGAAATAGCAGAGGGGGTTGGTTAGTAAATGGCAGGATGACTAGAAGTTCAGTTTTAGTGAGGTTTAGTTTGAGTTAGAGAAAGGACGTGATGTCAGACACAGCGGACAGACAGTCACTGGTGTTTTGTAGCAGGTCGGGTGTGAGGTCTCGGGAAGAGGTGTATAATTGGGTATCATCAGCATAGAGATGGTACAGGAAGCCAAATCTGCTGATGGTTTGACCAATGAGGGCTGTATAGATTGAGAAGAGGAGAGGACCAAGAACCAATCCTTTAGGAACCCCAACAGCAAGAGGAAGAGGACAGGAGGTAGGGAGAGAACCTAGAGAGAGCAGTGTCCTGGAGGCCAATGGTGCTGAGCATGCTGAGGAGAAGGTGGTGATCCACGGTGTCAAATGCTGCAGAGAGATCCAGAAGAAGCAACAACGAGTATTTACCCTGAGATTTAGCAGTGAAGAGATCATTAGAGACTTTAGCTAGAGCAGTTTCTGTGGAGTGTAAAGTACAATGTTATTAAGTTTGTTAACATATTCGCCTATCGATGAAGGAGAGGTCTGGAACCACCTGAAGACAATTAATTTCCTTGCCCAGTATAGCATATGGGAGATATTGAGAGGAAAATGGATCACACACTAGATCACTAATATATCCTAAGATACACGGCATTGATTCCTTTGGGACAACAGTCTTCTGTACTCTATGAATTAGTTTAGGACTTCCTTCCAGAATACCCCAAGAATCTACATTCCCACATAATGTGCATAAGGTGGGCGTCAGCCGGGCTGCACCTAAGGCGGCAGTGGTTGCCCAGAATTTTTATTTGATAAAGGGTCAATGGAGTTTATATGCTCTATAAAGCAACTTATGTTGGGATAATTTCTGTGTTTCACACAGGGACATCTGTTAAGGAAAAGAAATATCATTAATTTGATGCTGCATACTTGGACCTACATCTGATTCCCATTAACCTTTTTTTAGGCTCTGTTAACATCTCATTTTTAGCCTCTGAAGGCATTGGGTGGGGACAACTTTAGGCTGTTGGGACTCCTATCCTAGCTTTAAGACCCAGGCTCCCTTACACCCTATCATTACCAAAAATAGAAGGGATGTCCAACATGCATGTGGCCCTCTTCACTGAAATCTATGGATGTAACAGACAATCAAGCCAGCAAGTCCTAATGGACAAAGTCATCTGCTTGTATGGTCACTTGTCTATCACTTATGAACTAAATAGACAGATAGATGATAAGACATATAGATATGAGATAAATAGAAAGCTAGAAGGCTAGAGAGATACATATGTGATGGATAGATGGATAAAAGATAGATAGATAGATAGATAGATAGATGTGGAGTGATGAAAAGCATTTCAGATCATGAAAAGCACTTGTTACCAGCTTCCCATTGGCTACATATCCTAAGATTGACTTTATGGCTCACAATTTCTTATGTTCATATTATTCCTTTCTTGCTGCCAGTACATACCAGTTAAGGCTAAGGGGTTAAAACAATAAAAAATCTCCAAATGAGTAAGGTCCTAACCTTCACTATGATCCTACACACAAATATGACCTTATCTAGTTGGGGTGAGCGCCTCCAAAAGGGCTTCCCCAACGTCTGACCTTAATATGCCCTATATTGTCCCTTTGTCCACTAGAAATCACATATAGAGTTAATGACAATGGACGTCTTCTCCTCTGTGTGTATTTACTTCTGTAACTCTGCTCTCTGTGTCTTAGTGACGCTGTCATGTTGTTAATAACGTTAACTGATGAAAAAATATCCAGCTCACCTGTCTCCAGGTGACATTGTCATGTAGTTAATAAAGTTAACTGTATTAAACAAAAGTGCACAGAGGAGATGGAAAAAAATTACACATTAGTTATCTTCTACCTAGACAGTGTCGGACTGGGGTGCCTATGGGCTCACCGGTGAAATTTCATTCTTGGGGCCCATCAGTGGAGTTTATTCTTGGGGCCACCAGTGGATATTATTCTCTGGGCCCACCAGAGGAGTTGATTCCTTTAGCCCACCAGTGGAGGTGATTCTGGTGCCCACAAGTGGAGTTGATTCTTGGGGACCTACCAGTGAATGTTATTCTTAGGGCCCACCAGTGGAGCTGATTCTTGGGGCACCAGTGGAGTTGATTCTTGGGGACCCACTAGTGGATATTATTTTTGGGGCCCACCAGTGGAGATGATTCTTGTGGCCCACCATTGGATTTAATTCTTGGGGACCCACCAGGGGATATTATTCTTAGGGCCCACCAGTGGAGTTTATTCTTGGGGCCACCAGTGAATATTATTCTCTGGGCCCACCAGAGGAGTTGCTTCCTGTAGCCCACCAGTGGAGGTGATTCTGGGGCCCACAAGTGGAGTTGATTCTTGGGGACCTACCAGTGGATATTATTCTTAGGGCCCACCAGTGGAGTTGATTCTTGGGGACCCACTAGTGGAGATTCTTCTAGGGGCCCACCAGTGGAGTTTATTCTTGGGGACCCACCAGGGGATATTATTCTTAGGGCCCACCAGTGGAGTTTATTCTTGGGGCCCACCAGTGGAGGTGATTCTGGGGCCCACAAGTGGAGTTGATTCTTGGAACCCACCAGTGGAGTAGATTCTTGGGGCCCACCAGTGGAGTTGATTCTATGGGACCCACCAGTGGAGTTGATTCTATGGGACCCACCAGTGGAGTTGATTCTTGGGGACCCACCAGTGGAGTTGTTTCTTGGGGACACACCAGTGGAGTTGATTCTTGGGGCCCACCAGTGGAGTTGATTCTTGGGGACCCACCAGTGGAGTTGATTCTCGGGGCCCACCAGTGGAGTTGTTTCTTGGAGCCCACCAGTGCAGTTGATTCTAGGGGCCCACCCTACAGCTACTGTACATTCCTCTTATACTCTGCAAAAAGTTGATCTCATGATAGATGAATAAGGAGGCAAAAGTAAAGAAACACATAAAGGCCGTGGAATATCTTTATGTTTCAATATAAATACTATTTAGAGTGTTCTATGAAATCTTTAAACCCCTTTTAAATGTAAGGTCACCTTAAATTATGGGTGTAACTATAGCCATAGCAGCCACAGTGACTGCTATGGAGCCCAGAGGTTGAGAGGGGCCCCTTTTAGGTATAAGAATATTGTTCCTTTTTGTAGGAAACAAGTAGTTGGTAGCTTTCTAATATCTAGCACTACTATGTGGGTTGTGTAACACATGACAGTATTATTTATTTCTTTACTTATTGCAACGTACTCTGCTGTATTCGTTTATTGCCACTAGGTGGTGGGGCCTCATCTCATTTTGTTATGGGGCCCTATGACCCCTGCCTTATAGGTCTTCATAGTTATTAGAGAAAAGCAACCCTCAGATTTATCCAGAGCAGCCAGCTATCTATAGTGTATGAGTGGGCTTCCCGATTTCTCCTTATACCGATAGTGATGGAGGAAAGCAGGATCAGGCAGGTTAAATTTCAGCTCCTGATCCTTTTGTTCTCCCTGGAGATAGCTGCTTACTATCTTATTGCCAGTAAAAACATGTTCATTCCTGGCCTAGCCCAGTGTGCATGTGTAGGACGGGATTGAGCGGAACAGTCAACTGGATGAGTGTAGGCCAAAAGCTGTATTCTCATCTCAGATATTTATGGCATATCAAAAGGATATGGTATACATTTTTGATAGGTGCGGGTTCCAGAGCTGTGACTTCTGAATACAGCCAAGTAAGGCAAAGAATTGACATATCAAATCTTTGTTGGTGCTTACAATATGCGCTGAAAATAAGCGAGTAAAATCAGCGCTGACGATGATGATTTTACTAAGCAATCAATTAAGGCATTTTACGGTTGTTTTATTGTAGTTTTTGATGCTTTTTTAGGGGAGGATTACGTGTGGCATCTTCTGCTAAAAAAGCTTCAAACAATACTGAGTGAATGTACTTAAAGGGGTTGTCTCACTACATTGATTCATCTTACCTCAGTCCTGTTTTCTTGGTTTTACTTCCACTAGGCTGCAGTAGAAGCCAGGTCTGTAGCTATAGAAACCAGCGCTGGAAGCCCATCAGGATAGATCAAACAGGTCTGTAGCTATAGTGACCTGAGGAGCTGATGCAGCCGATACAAGAGGGGAGATCTAGGAATAGGTAGGACATTGTTAATGGACACATATGGAAAAGTGACTTGTTTTTGCAAGATCTTTAACATAAAAAGCAATCCCTGTTGTGAGACATCCACTTTAATGTGTTTGGTGGCTGTACTTGTAAATCCCACTGAAATGAATGGAGAGAGCTGAGCATGCAGGGACACTTCTCAATTCTATGGTCCCATAACACAAGCAAAGACAGGGCGTTAAGGGTTCTCCTGTTCTTGAGATCCTGTCAATATGTCAAACATTTTTGATGGTGATACCTCTTTAAACATACTTTCCAACTTTTAAGACTTTCATACTCTGTGCTGTAAATTTACATGGAGGCGTGAAGATAGTATATATCACGTGCTGAGCTGGCTCCATACATGGTGGGAGAAGAAGGGTAACAGCAGGAATTAGAGCTGGTCCCAATTCCTACTGTTAAATCCTTTAGACACTATGGTGATCGCACCGTTCCTCTTACCGATCAATACCCTGACGAGACCACTGGGTGCTGAGCAGCTGCCATACTACTGCTCCCATTACTTCCTGCCGTAGGTAGAAAGTAATGGCAATGTAATTTTGGTCCACCCTTCTGCATTGTATAAATAATGTACAAGCATTTTTGCCCACAAAGTTACACATAAATGGTTGCGCCACATCTATTAAAATCTGACCTATTAAAATATAGCATCATTAATCCTATATAATGAATATTGTAGAAGATCAAAAATTCTAATGCTAATATTGTAGTTTTTGGTCATTTTGCATCCCCCAAAATTGTAATACATAATGATCAAAAAGTCCTATGTATCCCAAAATGGTACCAATAAAAACTACACTTCAGCTCGCAAGAACTTAGCCTTCACGTAGATATATCGATTGAAAAAAACCAAAAATGATTGGTCACAGAAAATGGGACTGCAGCGTAAGACTATGTTCACACGGCGTATTTTCGGCACGCATTTCGCCACATATTTGCGTTCTAATATTGACGAGATGCGCGCCGAAATTACGGTAATCCATAGTTCCCATAGAGAGCTGTGGATTACGCCTCCTCTCCCCGCTCGTACAATACAATCGTATTGTACGCGCAGGTAGATAAGTGACATGTCAATTACTTGCAGCGAATATGCGACGCAAGTAATTAATGTCAATGGGGCCGTACGGTAGTACGCGAGTGCTAGCGCGAGCTCCCGAATGACATGATGTACTGCGGCGCGTACTGTACGCGCCGCAGTACATCATGTGAACATTGCCTAAGTTTGAAAAAATGGAAAAGGTTTAATATTTTTAACAGTACTAAAACATAGGGAAAAACCTACAAATTCGGTATCATCAGAATTGTAGTAACCTGTAGAATACAGACAGATAGCATGTAATTTATACTGAACAGTGAACTCCATAGATGCAAAACCCCCCAAAAAACTTTACAATTGTGTTTTCACGTTCCACCCTGCATAGATTATTTTTTTGAGTGGGGGGGTTTCATAGAACATCATATGGTATGTTAAATGGCACCATTAAAAAGTCAAGCCCTCATATGTCTATGTAGATGGAAAAATTAAAAAAGTTATGGCTCTAGGAAGGCAGGGAGGAAGAAAATTAAGACCAAAAGCTGAAAATTGCTGCGTCATTAAGGGGTTAAATCACAAATCTGGGAGATTTCAGCCTTGCCCATGGTCCACCCAGGTCCTGAAAGACCTGTGTCACGATTGCGCCGGGCAGACCCTCTGCATCTGACTCTCGTCGCCGGCCACGGCCGCTGCGACCAACACTACGGCTTCGGCCATGATACTTTCCCCAAGTGTGAACTCTGTCTGCTAAGCTTTGTTTGCTTAATTGATTCCTGGCCATGGAATCTTCCAGCACTATTTGGGTTATCTTGTTCTTTTGGTGATTGACATTTCCATTCTCCTATCACTTCTGTTCTACTTCCTCCTCTTCTCTATTTCTAGTCTCAGCTTCCTGTCTTCCTTGCCTGCTATACGGTTTCCTCTACCTGTAGTTCGCCTATATTCTTATTTGCTTATTTCTGTGTTATTTGACTCTTGCTTGGACCCTTGTTACTCTCTTGTCACTCGTTTCTGTACTGCGCTGCCCGTTCGTTGCTGACCTGGCCTGTCTGACCTCTCCTGTTTGTTCGTCTACGTCTGGTGCCAGAGTAGATCTCAGTCTTCTGGTTGGTGCTGACCTATTAAGGAGTCGGGTACCCCCAAAAGGCAGGGACAGAGGTTGGGACCAGCATCAGGGCCTCACTCTGTCCGTGTCTCTGTGTGCGTCCCTGACAGTCCCTAACAACCTAATTTTGGGTCTAGTTTGCACAAACCCCACTCTCTTAGTGGGAGAATCAGAAGAAATGGGACAGTTGGAAAATATGCATTTAAACCTCCATAAGTTTTAAAAAGTTAATAACTGAAAAAGATAGAAAAAAAATCACTAAAAGCAACAAGAAAAAGTTCAGTTTAAACTTGATGTTGTTTGACAAAAATGTCATCTTTTCCCCGCTTGGGAAGTAGAGATGGGCGGAAATTTATTCTAAAGAAGGGAATTTTTTTTAGAATTTCCCGGGGAAAACTTTGGTTTTGAACGAAGTCGAATTTTTGGGGGGATTGTGGGGAAAGAAGTGTGCTTTTGATTGATAAAAAGGGGTGCGGCACCCTGGCGTACATTGGGGGAAAGCACTCGGGGAGGAAGAAGGGGGATAGCCCTGCATGACATGTTCAAAAGATGAAACCAATCAAAGACCGGGGGGGGATTCTTTTGACGGGCCCCCCCTGCACTATATAAGGGCCCGGGGGGGGACGCTGGGGGCCCCCTACCGCTCTCACTGTACTGACAGGGAAATGCGGGCCCCGGGGGTTATTTTTACTGAAGAAAATTTATTTTTATACAGGATTTCTGTGGGGGTTTTTCCGCTTGTCTCAAGACTGCTCTTTAACGTTTCCCTTTTTTAATTTTTTTTTTTGGGTAAATTTGGGTCTGAAAAACCAGTTGGTCCCCTGCAGCTGCATATACATTTCTTTAAAACCATCTGCCACCGCAAAATTGAAATATCCAAGGGGGGGGTCTAAGCATTTTCCCGTTTTTAATTTAATTTTAAAAAAACAGGTTTTTACAAAACAAATACCACTTTTATTTTTTTCTGCTTTAATTCTTTGGCGCAATTTTAAAATTCCCAGGGGTTAAATTTAAATGTTGTTTTTAGCTGTGGTGATCCCAAAAAACCGTCATTTTCAAAAGCCCAAAATATAACATTTTTCCCGTGCAAAAATTCAAAGCAAAGGGTTTTAAATTTCAAATTTTTTTCTTATTTTTGGTGTAAAAAACACGAAATTTTAACCGCTACAAAAACTATAGTTTTTTGGGGGCTCAATTCTTTGGCGCAATTTTTAAACCCAGGGGGTTTAAATTAAAACGTTGTTTTTCAGCTGTGTTTATCCCAAGAAACCCTCATTTTTAAAGCCAAAATAATACCAAATTTTTTCCCGTAGCAAATCACAAGCGAAGGTTTAAATTCAATTTTAAATTTTTGGGTTGTGTAGCGTAAAAAACACCATTGTAACACCCCTACAAAGTCCCAGTTTGGGTGGCTCAAAATTTTTTGGCGCAATTTACATCCAGGGGGTTTAAATTTAAACGTTTTTTTTTCGCTGTGGTGATTCCCAAAAAAACCGTAATTTTTTACCGCCAAAATATACACATTTTTTCCCGTAGGCCCAATTCCCCAACAAAGGGTTTAAAATTTCAATTTTTTCTCTTGTTGTGTGCGAAAAAAACAACAATTGTAAACCCCGCTTTAAAAAATGTGTTTGTGGTTGCTCAATTCTTTTGCGCAATTTAAAATCCAGGGTTTTAAATTTAAACGTTGTTTGCAGTTGGGAAATCAGTAAAAAAATTTTTTTTTCACCGCCACAGAAGGGAAAATTTTGTAGCTAATTCATTTTCCCAAAAGGGTTTAAATTTAAACCCGTTTGTGCTTTTATATTCTTAAAAAAAACACAGAGTTTTTTTAAAGGACATACAAGTCAATTTTTTTCCCCCCAAATTTTTGGAGCGCAATTTTTATCCAAGTGGGTTTTCCCAAGCAAGTTATCAAACAGTGTCTGTACATTTTAGAACAAAAATTTTGTCAACCGAAGGGGGTGGCAGGCTCTTTTCCCGCGAGGGGAGAGGCAACAACCATTTTCCCGGCCCAGGTCCCCAGGACAGCAAGGGGACAAACGCCGCAGGGGTCACTCGGTGAGGCCCCAAACCCTGTCATCTAAATGGTGGTTGTTCAAAAACCCAATTTGGGTTTTTGATTTTGGGTTTACAGGTCATCCCCTTTTCCCCCCCAGATGCATTGACAACCCCCGCCAAGAGTCGGGGGTAACTCAGGGCACAACATTAGTTTGGGATGGCTCGGGAAGGCGGGTTTAGCGGCCCCCCCCACCCTTTCCCCCAAAACCCCCTCTGTCCCATCCGGTTCCCCCAAACCAAAAGATTTATATGTGGTCTGGGCTCACGCCCCTTTATAGGGGAGGATGAACAATTTGAGGAAGGGCGTAGCAACTATTGGCAGCGAAGGGAAAAGGGGCCAATATCCCCTGTTCTTGCAGTAAAGGGGGCAAAGTAAGGAAAGTTAAGGGGTGGCATGGGGGGTCATGTTGTGAGGGGTCACCTCTGCATCCCAAAGACCGGTGAGAGGACAGCAGTACGATGAAACACAAATAATAAGATGTAGCCGACCGACGGGGGACCCGGTGAGGAAGGGGTTTTATCACGAAAGGGAAAAAAAGGGACTCACTTGCACGTCAGGCAGGGGCGTAGCCGAAAGTGGGTCTGGGGCCTGATCGCGGATCAGCCAGTGTGAGGTCGGGACCCAAGCGGCCCGGGGTAAAAAACCCGCTTCCGGGCCCAAGAAATAGCGGCACAGGGGCTACGAGGCAGCGGCGGCAGATACACAGGCGGAGCGTTGGCGGAAAATCCGATATCGGCGGTGGGGCGTTTTTTGTTAAGACACGGAGGACCCCAAATTTATGGGTATATGTTAAATTGTAGGAAAAGTAAAGGCTGGCCCAGGGAGCTAAGTTGGACCCGGCCTCGTCAACACATAAAGGGCCCCCCACCCGGGTGGCGGGGGAGAAATTTGGCTCAGATGTGGTGCCCATCTGCCCCGCAGCAACAGCATCGCAGCAGCGCCCGTGGCACGCTGCCATTTCACCCAGTCAAGGCTCCCCCCTTGCAGAAGGGAGCTTTTTTCTTTTTTGACAACATCCCCCGGCCAAATGCTCTGCCCTCGCTCTCAGGGCGCCAGCAGTCGTTAGCGGGCGATTGAAAAGAGACAACAGTATCCGTCCAACCACCCTAAGGTGAGCAGCTGACCATCTCCTGTCCAAGTTGTTGGTACTGCGCCCCTCCCTTTCCAAATGGGGACTCTGCACCGTTCAGAGAACTAATGGCTTGTCCCGGGCCCGAGATGGAAGTTCCAAGCCGTAATTTTTTCCCAAAAAGGCAGTCCACATTATAAATATGTAGAACAAAGGTGGGCCAGTCCTTGAGCTTATCGGGTTTTTGTTCCAAGTGCCCGGCAGTGCGGACTTGGGAGCTGTGACTAGGTCGGGCCGTACATGTCCTTTACGGCCCACTGGGTAAATGTGCTTCCCCCCGGGACACCTACAACTTGGAAGGAGACCCCGTTTTCCCCTCCACTTTGCAAAATGGGGTCCTGCGCCAATGTCCCCTCCTCCGCCTCCACCACCCTCACCCCTCCACAAGTACTGCTCCATCATCCCAATGTGTAGGGCACAGCGGTGTCAGCAGTTTCCCCTGGTTGCCTCGGCAAAAAAAAAAAAAAAAAAAAAAAAAAAAAAAAAAAAAAAAAAAGTCACCCAGGGGAGGAACTGCTCCCCCTCATGCAGCAAGAAATCGTGTGTGGTTTTCTCCCCCGCCCAACTGAAAAATCGGGCCAGGGGACGGACAAGGGGGAACATGGTGTCTGCACGCCCCGAGGATAGCCCCATGCCCCTTGCATGGCGACGGTTCAGTTGGTTGTGAAAAGGGTTCCTGAAGTCTTCCACCGATTTTCCCAAAACATTCGAAAGGCCGGAAACTGTGATGCACTTTACCATTCGACAAGCCGGGAAAAAACCCCCCTCATTGCAGCGGCGAACGGCCCCCCCAAAAACACACTTTGATATCGGGTTTCCACCTGTTTTGGGAAATTCCCGCTTCCATGTTGGGCCCACTTATGAACAGAGAAAGGCCTTAACATTTTTTGATGATCAGGCAGCAGAATTCTCCCTGTGTTAAATTTGATGTAGCCAGTGGCAGTTCATGCGTGACACCTGCCGTTTGTTGAGGCCATTCGAGGAGGCGACATTATTTTTCAGTCGCCAGGGGCTACGGGATGAATAACGTCAATTTCCCCTGCTTCATGTCCTGGAAACAGATGCTGAAAAAATCTTTGGGAGGGGGCTGGAGGGGTGGCGACTACATTCGCGGCCACATGATCCGGTGGGGACGAAAGGAGGAGGAGGGGGGACATTGAGGAAGCATTGTCTGGTGAAATGATGGATTTTCTACCCCGGTGACAAAAGAGGGGGAGCAGGAGACTGGAGGAGTAGTGGAGTGAGGGGAAAACGAGGCAGATGACCCGCAACACCAGGATATACGTGGAGTGGAGGCAGGGAGCCCCCGAGTCACTTGGCAGATGGGCCCCCAGCTGGATTTGCTGGTAGTGACAGCCGAAAGTCCATCCGGGAGAGGATACTTCTGTCTCTCCACCCTATTGGCCCCCCCGCTACCGGTTCCAAAATGGAGCCTTTTTTTCCCGATATTTGGGGGGGGACAAACTCAAATACTATAGGGAAAACCCCCGTATTTATTGGCCCCTGCCCCGTGCGGCATCGTCCCTCCCCTGACAGGTCTGACCGGGGGGTTCTTCGCGCTCACGTACTACTGCCCGGCTGCCGGGGGAGGTGGGGGGGCGGGGCATACCAGCTCCATCGCACAACCAAGTCTGGAGTCACTGAGAACAGCTTCCTTCACCCGCCCATGAGGGGGCATCGCCACAGCAGCAGGACCTGGAGCAGACCCTGAACCAAAGGTGGTGGCCTACTTGGAAAGCACTCTGCCACCCCAGTTAGAAGATCCCCTGGGCTACTGGGAGCCAAACTGGATGTGTGGGGCCCCAATTGCCGAGTTTGCAGTGGAGAAGGTCGCCCGGCCATATGTTGCATCAAGCGGGGGTTCAGTGCGGCGGGGGCCCTGTTTCCCCAAGGAAACCCGCTTGTCCACGGGAAAAAGTGGAACGCTGACCTTGTCAAAGTGAATCAGGGGGGATCGGGCCCGGATTTCCACACCAATGCCTTTGGGCAACTACATCACCTGACCCCCACCCAAACTGTGAGAAAGATCTGGGGTTTAAAACCCGCCCAGCCACTATTTGATGCCGCCACCCGCCTGATGCCAACATTGTGACCGTTTCTCCATCTGCCCCCAACCCTCTTTTCCAGGGATGGTATCCACCCACCCCACACTCTGTCATTGTGCCACGTCTGACCCCATGCTGCTGCTGGGCGCTGCCCGTGACCCCCACACTGTGCATTTTGCCATCTCTGCCCATGCTGTTGCTCCTTCCCCGTCACCTCCACTCTCTGTCATTGTGCACTCTGTGGCCTATTCCTGTTTTTGCCCCCTCCAGAAAAGTATTGTCCCTTCTGACCCCATGCTACTGCCGCCTCACTCCCCTCTCTGTCATTGTGCCCCTCGTGGCCTACTACTGTTTTGCCACCTCCAGATGTCATTGTGCCCCCGTCTGACCCCCATGCTGTGCTGTGGGCTGCCCCTGACCTACACCCCGGGGTCATTGTGCCCCTGTTGCCTCTGCTGCTGCTGAGCTGCTGCCTGACCTACCATGTCATTGTGCCCCCGTTGACCTCCTGCTTGCTGTGGCTGCGGGGGGGGGCCACCACTGTTCATTTGCCACTGTCGACCCCATGTTTTGTTTGTGCTCTGCCGTTGACCTACCCCTTGTCATTGTGCCACTGTCTGACCTCAGCTGCTGCTGGGGCTGCTCCCCAAGACCCCACACGTTTCATTGTCCCACTCTGTGGCCCTACCCCTGTTTTTGCCACTCCAAAATGTCATTCTGCCACTGTCTGCCCTCATGCTGCTGCTGTGGTGCGCCTACCTACCCACGTGTCATTGTGCCACGTTGACCTCTTTGTGCTGCTGTGGCTGCTGCCGTGACTACACACTGTGTCATTGTCCCACTCTGTGGCCTCCTCTGGGGCCTACTCCTGTTTTGCCCTTCCGAATGTCATTGTGCCACTCTCTGCCTATGTGCTGTGGCTCCCGCTGTCACCTCCGCTTCAGTCTTGTGCCCCCTTGTGGTTCCTCGGTTTTCCCACCTCCAGAATCTCATTTGTGCCACTGCGCCTCATGCTGTGTGGCGCCGCCGTACCTCCGCACTTGTCATAAGTTGCCCCCTGAGCTCTAGCTTGTTTTTTTCCGGCTTTCGCGCCATGACTTTTCAGGCTACACCCCCCTTCATTTTTTGGTCATTTTGCCCTTTAAGTGCCAGGGAATTTTATATGAACGATTCAAGAGCGGCGGCAGTCTGGCGTGATACTAAAAAAACAAAATGTATTACATGCCAAAATCTCCCCTTTTTGGGGGGGGGGGCCGCTATTTGGGGTCCCCCCCACCCCCCCCGGGGGAGTTGCAGGGCGGCGGGGGTCCTTTAAATTTCCGCCCAAGAGAGCGCGGTTGCGCTACCTTCGCCGCGGGACCGCTCCTACAGGGGGGTGAAGCGGCCGCAGCGGCCCCTCACCCGCCCGCGGTTCACTGTGCGGGGAGGAGGCAGGGGGATCGCTCCCCCTCCCTTCTCCCCCTGTATTCCGGGGTCTGTGGCGCCCTGCATACAGATAGGCGGGCAGGGGGGAAATGACCGGGGGTGTTCACTTCCC
>JAODAL010067119.1:0-17447 GCA_025379985.1 Phyllomedusa bahiana
TTTTTGGCTGGAGGGCCTAAAGTGACCCCATTGTATTACAGGAGGAGCAAATATCAGCCCAATAGTGCACCCAATTGTGAAAACTGCTGGGGTTCTAGGTGACCTGTTCCTATGGACATTTGCATTACCACAACTTCTTAGGGAGTGAAAAGTGAGGGGCATATTCTCAGCCTCGGAGGACTACACTTTATTCTACACTTTTAAGTGACTCTCCTCCAGTATAGTTGCCATGGGCAACATAGGCCACAATTCTTGGACTCTGCGATACATCTAGTGCTTAGTTCATCCTCAGAGGAGAAGGGGTGGACTGTGGACCCCACGAAAGACCCTGTTATATTACACTGTGGGACAGAGAATATGGGCCGCAAAACCGGGTCATCCCAGCCTCCTACACCTGCACCACCTGCTGTGGATGCTATGAGTCAAACAGAGGAAGAGACTACAGCCTCGCAAGCCGCTTTGGACACTGATAAAATAATGGCAGTCTTTGCCTCATGCCAAACAGCTCAGACAGTCAAAATGCATTACATTCAGGCTGATCTGAACCGCTTGCGGGCGGACATGGACAGAGTGAGGGAAAGAACCACTGAGGCAGAACATTGAATCAGTGAGGTGGAGGACTCGATGGCCAATCAAGGTCGAGCAACTACCGCTATGCAACAGCAGATTAAAATCCTGCAGGAAAGGGTGGAGGATGCGGAAAACCGCAATCGCAGGAACAATGTGCGCATACTGGGTTGCCAGAGAGGGCGGAGGGAGATACTCCAGAAAAATTTGCGGAGGACTTGATGTGCCAGGTGCTAGACCCAATTTCACTATCCTCCTGCTTCGTAATCGAACACATCGAAGCACATCATATTCCAACTAGACCCCTGCCGCTGGGTTTACCAGCACGCCCTTCCATCATGAAGGTTCTAAATTACCGAGATCGAGACGCAATCCTGACAGCGGCACGAAAAGTGGGAGAGATTTGATATGAGAATACAAGGTTGTCATTCTACCCAGATTATACCATGGAGGTCCAGAAGAAAAGGCGACAGTTCACATCTGTGAGGAACTGGCTGCGTGAGCTGGGCCTTAGATACTCCATGTTGTACCTCACGCGTTTGAGAGTGCAACATCAGTACAAAACCTTATTCTTTACCTCCCCTGAGGAAGAAAATGACTGGCTAGATAAAAGACACGATGGAAGGCGCTGAATTCCCCTCGTAGGTGCTGTGCTTTAGTATGGAGGTAACTTTGTGGACTCAGTAGAACTCAACTAATAGGGTCTATATTTGAGTTTTGACTCACGACAAGGTGGCCAGCTTTGCCTGTAATGGGCTAACATGGGTTTTCTTTAAATCCTGTGGCTTTTCGTATCCTTTTTATGTTAGGGGTTAATTTTCACTATAACAGAGAACATGCTTAGGATTAAGTGTTTACATGTTTTTGGTAGGCCAAAGAGGTATTTGAGGTAGCTTGGTTGCTTCTTTTCCAGAGATTTCTGGGGAAGAGGCTTCGTTAGGGTTAATTTTAATCACACCCCCCTATGGAGTGAAGAGTAGAGGTTAGATGTTTCTTTCTGGTTAATTAAGGATACAAAGCTCATCCAAGTTGGGGTGGTATGGGCAGGGTGGTATGGGACAGGGAATGTTTATTGCATTTAAAGTTTTGATGTGGATGTGTGGTATGTATGTTTGTACGAATGGTGCGATAGGGGTTCCAGCATGCGGGTCCAGTCTGCCTGTGGGGAGTTATTATTCAAAACTCACAAATGGCGTCATTTAATGTAATTTCTTGGAACGTCTGAGGTTTAAACTGTAAAATTAAAAGGGCACTGGCTTTTAACTTCTTACGTCCCTATAATCCTGACATTGTGATACTCCAAGAGACCCACATGAGAGGGCAAAAAGTCTTAGCGCTGAAAAGGCCATGGATAAGTTCAGGTTACCATGCTGTTTATTCTAATTATGCCAGGGAAGTCTCCATACTAGTGGCAAAGAGCCTCCCTTTCACGTTATTGCACGTCCACATTGACCCTTCGGGCAGATATATAGTGATTCATGCTCAAGTGCGCGGCTTTGAATATGTGGTATTTATGTGCCCCCGCCTTTTTCTGGGGCGGTCTTAGACCAAGTAGCGACTCTTATGGCTTTATATCCAATGACCCCCACCTTAGTGTTGGGCGATTTTAATGCAACGCTGTGTAGGGACATGGATCGCTTGCGCCCATGCACATCGCATGATTCCACTCTGGGTACATGGGCTGAAACGTGTGGTCTAACGGAGCTGTGGAGATGGCACCCAGAGGATAGGCAATATTCATGCTATTCCGCAACTTCAGGGTCCCTTTCCCGTATTGACCTCGCCTTTGCAAGTAGAGATTTGCTGCCCTTTGTGGTAGGGACAAATTATTTGCCAAGGGGCATTTCAGATCATGCCACTCTACTAGTGCGGGTTTCCCAACAAATTGAGAGGAAAAAAAGAATGTGGGGACTGAATCCCGAATGGTTGCAAGTTCCGGCGGTGGAGGAGAGATGTAGGGAAGGCATTGGTATTTATTGGTAGACCAATGACTCTCTAACAGAATGGGATACCCCGAAGGCGGTGACGAGGGGAGATCTCATCAGTGCTATAGCAACTCACAGGTTGATTCTTAATGGTCATAGAGTGGTGCTGGAGGGGGAGCTGGCACAGGCTGAAGCAGACTACGGGAGACAGGCTGATGAGGAGCAGAGAGGCAAGATGGAAGAGGCACAGAGCTTATAATTTACTCCTCACCCAAAACACGCAGAAGCGATTGCTTTCACAGACATACACTATTTTCGCTGAGGGTGACAAAAACGGGAAGGCTCTGGCTTTTTTAGCTAAAACGGAAACGCCCAAGACTGTAGTCGCCGGGATCTGTGACTCGAGCGGGGAGCTAGTGACTGACCCTAGGGGAATTGCTGAACAGTTTGTGGACTATTACGGAACTTTGTATGCTTCTAGACTTGGCCACACAGAGGCTGAGATTGCAGGCTTTCTAGACTCGATTGCGCTCCCGGTCTTGTCGGCAGAAGATAGGGAGGTTCTAGCCAGTCCAGTCACAGAAGAAGAAATCCGTAGGGCTATTGGTCTGATGTCCCCGGGCAAGGCACCAGGCCCAGATGGCATTCCAGTGGAATGGTTCAAATTATGTGTGGATGAGCTCAGTCCCCGCCTTGTTTAGGTTTTCGGGCAGGCTTTCGTAAGGGCAACTCCCCCTCTCGCAATACGAAGCGACAATAGTAGTTTTTCCCATAAAAAGAAAAGCCACCTGAATTGTGCAAATCATATCGCCCCATCTCGCTTTAAATATTGATGTTAAGATCTTAGCCAAGGTCCTGGCGATGAGACTCATTTCCATAATTCTATTGTTGGGGTGGATCAATTCGGGTTTATGCGGGGAAAGTCTACAGACATTAATTTAAGGAGACTCTACACAAATTTGCAGTGGCGTGGAGATCGCTCCCCATGACTCTGGTGGGACGGGTTAATATCATCAAGATGGTCCTCCTGCCTAAATTGTTGTACTTGTACAGAGCTGCCCTACCTGATTCCTCAGTTGCACTTCCAAAGCTGGAAAGGAGATTCGGCTTTTCTGTGGGCGGGAAGTTTCCCCTTTGAATTGGGAAGCTGACATTATGGGCTCTTTATGAGGACGGAGGACTGGCGCTTGTGGACTTTTACATTTATTATGTAGCAGTACAATTGTCTTATGCGGGGTGGTGGATCCAAGCTGATCGTAATAATCCGGCAGTTGTATTGGAGGCGGCATTGGTGGGCTCGTATTAAACGCTGGGGAACTTGGTGTATAGGCAGGGGATGCGCCCGATACGGTATTATACGGCCACCATGGCAGCAAAAAGTTGCTATTTGTGGAAGAGATTTGTTGGAGTCTATTCTGGTGAGGGAGAGATTCGTGGTCACCATATATACCTTTGTGGCAAAACAGGAAGCTCTCTGAATTGAAATCCCTGGTGGATTTGGAATTGTCTCCACAAAAGGGTATAAAATACCTGGGACAATTATACATTGACGGAAGGTTTCCCGATTTCCAAGAGTTAGCAGACAGACTTAGTTTGCAGAAGGGAACACTTTTCAAATATTTTCAGCTACGCCACGCGTGTTTTAAACAATTTGGGGGAGGAGACATACAGCTGGCATGTGGGAACTTGGAGACGGTGGCTAGATGGGCAGAACCTGTACAAGAACATAATGGGGTGTCAGCCTTTCCTATTAAAAAGGCATTTGACCGCTGGTGTGGTGATATTCCTGAGTTGGAGTCCGATCACTTGGAACAGTTCGCATCAACATGGAGATCCACAGTGATCAGTGCACGTGATCAGTTGATACAGATTAAGTGGCTCCACAGGGTGTACTACACGCCGACAAGACTGGTTCTGATGGGAAAGTTGCCCAGTTCGGTCTGCACCAGATGCAGAGCCACGCGTAGCTCTCTCATTCATATGATATGGGCGTGTCCTGTAATTAGCACCTTTTGGTCGGAGGTTTACGGCTTCTTAAATTAAAAAATGGACTTTCCCGCGGTTTGTGCACTCGGCTTTGTTGAGGATATCATTCAGACCAAGTTTGAACGGCAATTATACAGAATCCTAATGTTTTATGCCAGGAAAATCTTATGCTAAAATTGGAAACCTCTGAAAGTGCCTTCCCTGGGGCACTGGAAACAGTTAATAAATGGTGACCTGTCAATGGATCAGCTTACTTTTGAGGCGTGTGGAGTCCCGGATAGATTTTTGGATTATTGGAGTGTGTGGATTGCCTCACAGACTGGTTAGTTTGTGGGCATGATGTGGGTGGGGTGTCCAGGCGTTGGACCGCGGCGAGTGAATGAGTATTCATTGCTATGTTACAAATAAATTGAACGATTGAATTGTATGGGTATGAATGGAATTTGATATACTGTTGAAATGTACACATGTATTTGGCAACAGAGGAGCAATCTATTTTACGTAATTGTGCATTGCTGATTGTATACAATTGTATAGCTTGAACTAGACTTCAGTTGGAAGCAGTATTTCTGTAATGTGAACGGTGTTCATAATTGTTATTCTTTTGTTTACTTATGTTTGCACTTTTAAAAACTTTTTCAAAATAAACACTTTGAAGGAAAAAAGAAGTCCCTATACTTTGCAACTGGCAAATAGGAGTAGAAATAGATTTTTTTCTATGGAATATCTGTGAAATGGGGTCTTATGGAAGAACCGTGACAGCAAGACAGCAAATCAACAGTGTTCTTAAATAGAACCTTACACTACGTCGAAATCCCTAAAGAAGCATTTATGCTATCTATCATACATGAAAAAACTTTGAGACTCTCGGTTCACATATCTTGATCAGAACATGTTTAAGCTGCCCACGACTTTCAACGTGGTCTCAAATCGGGCAGTCCTATCCTATTTTACCCCTCAAAACGAGCCAATCAGGCCCCTCATGGGTCACCGACCTCCATTATTCAGAGAGAAAAAATAAAAAACACCCAACCTGCAAAGCTGCCCTTCTTATGACAGCCTGTGAGAGTGGGCGGGGACAGAAACCAAAATGGAAGCAACCCTTCCTTTCCATATAGGTTAAAATCAATGTACCCAAATATAACGTATGTTTCTGCACACAAAAACATCTCTGAAAAAAAAGTATGCAAACCCGGGTGCCACTGGCAGGGCTGCGGACACATGTAATTTTACAGTACACAACAGACCGCCGCCAGGCAAATTTCTGCAAAAAGGGCAATACACTACGTCGAAATCCCTAAGAAGCATTTATGCTATCTATCATACATGAAAAAAACTTTGGACTCTCGGTTCACATATCTTGATCAGAACATGTTTAAGCTGCCCACGCTTTCAACGTGGTCTCAAATCGGGCAGTCCTATCCTATCTTTACCTCTTTAATCGAGCCAATCAGCCTCTCACTGGGTCACCCACCTCCATTATTCAGAGAGAAAAAATAAAAAACACCCAACCTGCAAAGCTGCCCTTCTTATGACAGCCTGTGAGAGTGGGCGGGGACAGAAACCCAAAATGGAAGCACCCCCTTCCTTTCCATATAGGTTAAAATCAATGTACACCAAGTATAACGTATGTTTCTGCAACAAAAACATCTCTGAAAAAAACGTATGCAAACCTGGGTGCACTGGCAGGGCTGCGGCACACATGTAAATTTTACATGTACAACACACAAAACCCCTGCCAGCGGGACATTTCTGCAAAAAGGGCAATACATTTCGTCGAAATCCCTAAAAAAGCATTTATGCTATCTATCATACATGAAAAAAATTTGAGACTCTCGGTTCACATATCTTGATCAGAAAAATGTTTAAAGCTGCCCACGACTTTCAACGTGGTCTCAAAACGGGCAGTCCCCATCCAAACTTTACCTCTCAATCGAGCCAATCAGGGCCCCTCACTGGGTCACCGGGCCTCCATTATTCAGAGAGAAAAATAAAAAACACCCAACCTGCAAAGCTGCCCCTTTTTATGACAGCCTGTGAGAGTGGGCGGGGGACAGAAAACCCAAACTGGAAACACCCCTTCCTTTCCATATAGGATAAAATCAATGTACACCAAGTATAACGTATGTTTCTGCACACAAAAACATTTCTGAAAAAACGTATGCAAACCTGGGTGCTACTGGCAGGGCTGCGGCACACATGTAATTATACATGTACACACACAGGGCCGCCGCCAGCGGCACATTTCTGCAAAAAGGGCAATACACTAGTCGAAATCCCTAAAGAAGCATTTATTGCTATCTATTTATACATGAAAACTTTGAGACTATCTGTTCACATATCTTGATCAGAACATGTTTAAGGTGCCCACGACTTTCAACGTGGTCTCAAATCGGGCAGTCCTATCCTATCTTTACCTCTCAATCGAGCCAATCAGGCCTCTCACTGGGTCACCCACCTCCATTATTCAGAGAGAAAAAATAAAAAACACCCAACCTGCAAAGCTGCCCTTCTTATGAACAGCCTGTGAGAGTGGGCGGGGACAGAAACCAAAATGGAAGCACCCCTTCCTTTCCAGATAGGTTAAAATCAATGTAGACCAAGTATAACGTTGTTTCTGCACACAAAAAATCTCTGAAAAAAAAGTATGCAAACCCGGGTGCCACTGGCAGGGCTGCGGCACACATGTAATTATACATGTACACACACAGACCGCCGCCAGCGGCACATTTCTTCAAAAAGGGCAATACACTACGTCGAAATCCCCAAAGAAGCATTTATGCTAAACTTTTCAAACATGAAAAACTTTTGAGACTCTCGGTTCACATATCTTGATTCAAAAACATGTTTAAGCTGCCCACGACTTTCAACGTGGTCTCAAATCGGAAGTCCTATACTATCTTTACATCTCAATCGAGCAAATCAGGCCTCTCTCGGGGTCACAGACATCCATTATTCAGAGAGAAAAATTAAAAAACACCCAACCTGCAAAGCTGCCCTTCTTATGACAGACTGTGAGAGTGGGCGGGGACAGAAACCCAAAAAGGAAAACACCCCCTTTCCCTTTTCCCTATAGGTTAAAATCAATGTACACCCAAATATAACGTATGTTTCTGCACACAAAACATCTCTGAAAAAACGTATGCAAACCTGGGTGCCACTGGCAGGGCTGCGGCACACATGTAATTATACATGTCACACACAGACCGCCCCCAGCGGCACCCTTTCTGCAAAAAGGGCAATACACTACGTCGAAATCCCTAAAGAAGCATTTATGCTATCAAACATTTCATGAAAAAACTTTGAGACTCTCGGTTCACATATCTTGATCAGAACATGTTTAAGTGCCACGACTTTCAACGTGGTCCAAATCGGGCAGTCCTATCCTATCTTTACCTCTCAATCGAGCCAATCAGGCCTCTCACTGGTTTACCGACCTCCATTATTCAGAGAGAAAAAATAAAAAAAACACCAACCTGCAAAGCTGCCCTTCTTATGACAGCCTGTTTAGAGTGGGGGGGACAAAACCCAAATGGAAGCCACCCCTTCCTTTCCATATAGGTTAAAATCAATGTACACCAAGTATAACGTATGTTTCTGCACACAAAAAAATCTCTGAAAAAACGTATGCAAACCTGGGTGCCACTGGCAGGGCTGCGGCACACATGTAATTATACTGTACAACACAGGGCCGCCGCCAGCGGCACATTTCTGCAAAAAGGGGAATTTCACTACGTCGAAATCCCTAAAGAAGCATTTATGCTATCTATCATACATGAAAAAACTTTGAGACTCTCGGGTTTACATATTTGATCAGAACATGTTTAAAGCTCCCCACGACTTTCAACGTGGGCTCAAATCGGGCAGTCCTAACCTATCTTTACCTCTAAATCGAGCCAATCCTGCATCACACTGGTTCACCGACATCCATTTTTATTATATAAAAAAAAAAAAAAAAAAACACCCAACCTGCAAAGCTGCCCTTCTTATGACAGCCCGTGAGAGTGGGCGGGGGGCAGAAACCCAAAATGGAAGCACCCCTTCCTTTCCATATAGGTTTTAAAAACAATGTACACCAAGTATAACGTATGTTTTTTGCCCCACAACAACATTTCTGAAAAAAACGTATGCAAACCTGGGTGCCACTGGCAGGGCTGCGGCACACATGTAATTATACATGTACACACACAGACCGCCGCCAGCGGCACATTTCTGCAAAAGGGGCAATACACTACGTGGAAATCCCTAAAGAAGCATTTATGCTATCTATCATACATGAAAAACTTTTAGACTCTCGGTTCACATATCTTGATCAGAACATGTTTAAGTGCCCACGACTTTCAACGTGGTCTCAAATCGGGCAGTCCTATCCCATCTTTTCCTCTCAATCGAGCCAATCAGGCCTCTCACTGGGTCACCCACCTCCATTATTCCCGAGAGAAAAAATAAAAACACCCAACCTGCAAAGCTGCCCTTCTTATGACAGCCTGTGAGAGTGGGCGGGGACAGAAACCCAAATGGAAGCACCCTTCCTTTCATATAGGTTAAAATCAACGTACACCAAGTATAACGTATGTTTCTGCACACAAAAACATCTCTGAAAAAACGTATGCAAACCTGGGTGCCACTGGCAGGGCTGCGGCACACATGTAATTATACATGTACACACACAGACCGCCGCCAGCGGCACATTTCTGCAAAAAGGGCAATACACTACGTCGAAATCCCTAAAGAAGCATTTATGCTATCTATCATACATGAAAAAACCGAGAGTCTCAAAGTTTTTTCATGTATGATAGATAGCATAAATGCTTTCTTTAGGGATTTCGACGTAGGGGTATTGCCCTTTTTGCGAAATTTTGCCGCTGGCGGCGGTCTGTGTGTGTACATGTATAATTACATGTGTGCCGCAGCCCCGCCAGTGGCACCCAGGTTTGCTACGTTTTTCAGAGATGTTTTTGTGTGCGAAACATACGTTATACTTGGTGTACATTGATTTTAACCTATGTGGAAAGGAAGGGGGGCTTCCATTTTGGGTTTCTGTCCCCGCCCACTCTCACAGGCTGTCATAAGAAGGGCAGCTTTGCAGGTTGGGTGTTTTTTATTTTTTCTCTCGAATAATGGAGGTCGGTGACCAGTGAGAGGGCCTGATTGGCTCGAATTGAGAGGTAAAGATAGGATAGGACTGCCCGATTTGAGACCACGTTGAAGTCGGGGGGCAGCTTAAACATGTTCTGATCAAGATATGTGAACCCAGAGTCTCAAAGTTTTTTCATGTATGATAGATAGCATAAATGTTTTTTTAGGGTTTCGAGTAGTGTTATTGCCTTTTTGCAGAAATGTGCCGCTGGCGGCGGTTGTGTGTGTACATGTATAATTACATGTGTGCCGCAGCCCTGCCCGTGGCACCCAGGTTTTGCATACGTTTTTTCAGAGATGTTTTTGTGTGCAGAAAAATAGTTATACTTGGTGTACATTGATTTTAACCTATATGGGAAAAGGGAAAGGGGTGCTTCCATTTTGGGTTTCTGTCCCCGCCCACTCTACAGGCTGTCATAAGAAGGGCAGCTTTGCAGGTTGGGGGTTTTTTATTTTTTCTCTCTGAATAATGGAGGTCGGTGACCAGTGAGAGGCTGATTGGCTCGATTGAGAGGTAAAGATAGGATAGGACTGGGCCCCATTTGAGACCACGTTGAAAGTCGTGGGCAGCTTAAACATGTTCTGATCAAGATATGTGAACCGAGAGTTTTCAAAGTTTTTTTTATGTATGATAGATTGCATAAATGCTCTTTAGGGAGTTCGACGTTGTGTATTGCCCTTTTGCAGAAATGTGCGCTGGCGGTCTGTGTGTTTTACATGTATAATTACATGTGTGCCGCAGCCCTGCCAGTGGCACCCAGTTTGCATACGTTTTTCAGAGATGTTTTTGTGTGCAGAAACATAGTTATACTTGGTGTACATTGATTTAACCTATATGGAAAGGAAGGGGTGCTTCCATTTTGGGTTTCTGTCCCCGCCCACTCTCACAGGCTGTCATAAGAAGGGCAGTTTGCAGGTTGGGTGTTTTTTATTTTTTCTCTCTGAATAATGGAGGTCGGTGACCCAGTGAGAGGCCTGATTGGCTCGATTGAGAGGTAAAGATAGGATAGGACTGCCCGATTTGAGACCCCGTTGGGAAAATCGGGGGGCAGCTTAAACATGTTCTGATCAAGATATGTGAAACCCAGAGTCTCAAAGTTTTTTCATGTATGATAGATAGCATAAATGCTTCTTTAGGGATTTCGACGTAGTGTATTGCCCTTTTTGCAGAAATGTGCCGCTGGCGGCGGTCTGTGTGTGTACATGTATAATTACAGTGTGCCGCAGCCCTGCCAGTGGACCCAGGTTTGCATACGTTTTTTCAGAGATGTTTTTGTGTGCAGAAACATACGTTATACTTGGTGTACATTGATTTTAACCTATATGGAAAGGAAGGGGTGCTTCATTTGTTGTTTACTGTCCCCGTCCACTCTCACAGGCTGTCATAAGAAGGGCAGCTCTGCAGGTTGGGTGTTTTTTATTTTTTCTCTCTGAATAATGGAGGTCGGTGACCCAGTGAGAGGCCCGATTGGCTCGATTGAGAGGGGAAAGATAGGATAGGACTGCCGATTTGAGACACGTGAAAGTCGTGGGCAGCTAAACATGTTCTGATCAAGATATGTGAACCGAGAGTCTCAAAGTTTTTTATGTATGATAGATAGCATAAATGCTTCTTTTTGGGATTTCGACGTAGTGTATTGCCCTTTTTGCAGAAATGTGCCGCTGGCGGCGGTCTGTGTGTGTACATGTATAATTACATGTGTGCCGCAGCCCTGCCAGTGGCACCCAGTTTGCATTTCGTTTTTTCAGAGATGTTTTTGTGTGCAGAAACATACGTTATATTGGTGTACATTGATTTTAACCTATATGGAAAGGAAGGGTGCTTCCATTTTGGGTTTCTGTCCCCGCCCACTCTCACAGGCTGTCATAAGAAGGGCAGCTTTGCAGGTTGGGTGTTTTTTTTTTTTCTCTCTGAATAATGGAGGTCGGTGACCCAGTGAGAGGCCTGATTGGCTCGATTGAGAGGTAAAGATAGGATAGGACTGCCCGATTTGAGACCACGTTGAAAGTCGTGGGCACCTTAAAAATGTTCTGATCAAGATATGTGAACCGAGAGTCTCAAAGTTTTTCAAAGTATTTTAGTAATAAATGCTTCTTTAGGATTTCGACGTAGTGTATTGCCCTTTTTGCAGGAAAAAGTGCCCCTGGCGGCGGTCTGTGTGTGTACATGTATAATTACATGTGTGCCGCAGCCCTGCCAGTGGCACCCAGGTTTGCATACGTTTTTTCAGAGATGTTTTTGTGTGCAGAACATACGTTATACTGGTGTACATTGATTTTTAACCTATATGGAAAGGAAGGGGTTTCTTCCATTTTGGGTTTCTGTCCCGCCCAAATCTCACAGGCTGTCATAAGAAGGGCAGCTTTGCAGGTTGGGTGTTTTTTATTTTTTCTCTCTGAATAATGGAGGTCGGTGACCCCGTGAGAGGCCTGATTGGCTCGATTGGAGGTAAAGATAGGATAGGACTGCCCGATTTGAGACCACGTTGAAAGTCGTGGGCAGCTTAAACATGTTCTGATCAAGATATGTGAACCCAGAGTCTCAAAGTTTTTTTCTTGTATGATAGATAGCATAAATGCTCTTTAGGGATTTCGACGTAGTGTATTGCCCTTTTTGCAGAAATGTGCCGCTGGCGGCGGTCTGTGTGTGTTTCATGTATAATTACTGTGTGCCGCAGCCCTGCCAGTGGCACCCCGGTTTGCATACGTTTTTTCAGAGATGTTTTTGTGTGCAGAACATACGTTATACTTTGGTTTTTACATTGATTTTTAACCTATATGGGAAAAGGGAAAGGGGTGCTTCCATTTGGGTTTCTGTCCCCGCCACTTCACAGGCTGTCATAAGAAGGGCAGCTTTGCAGGTTGGGTGTTTTTTTTTTTTTCTCTGAATAATGGAGGTCGGTGACCCAGTGGAGGCCTGATTGGCTCGATTGAGAGGTAAGATAGGATAGGACTGCCCGATTTGAGACCCGTTGAAAGTCGTGGGCAGCTTAAACATGTTCTGATCAAGATATGTGAACCGAGGTCTCAAAGTTTTTTTTATGTATGATAGATAGCATAAATGCTTCTTTAGGGATTTCGACGTAGTGTATTGCCCTTTTTGCAGAAATGTGCCGCTGGCGGCGGTCTGTGTGTGTACATGTATAAATTACATGTGTGCCGCAGCCCTGCCAGTGGCACCAGGGTTTTCATACGTTTTTTCAGAGATGTTTTTGTGTGCAGAAACATACGTTATAAAATGGTGTACATTGATTTTAACCTATATGGAAAGGAGGGGTGCTTCCATTTTGGGTTTCTGTCCCCGCCCACTCTCCAGGCTGTCATAAGAAGGGCAGCTTTGGGAGGTTGGGTGTTTTTTATTTTTTCTCTCTGAATAATGGAGGTCGGTGACCCAGTGAGAGGCTGATTGGCTCGATTGAGAGGTAAAGATAGGATTTGGACTGCCCGATTTGAGACCACGTTTTAAAGTCGTGGGCAGCTTAAACATGTTTGATCAAGATATGTGAACCGAGAGTCTCAAAGTTTTTTCATGTATGATAATAGCATAAATGCTTCTTTAGGGGGGTTTCGACGTAGTGTATTGCCCTTTTTGCAGAAATGTGCCGCTGGCGGCGGTCTGTGTGTGTACTGTATAAATTACATGTGTGCCGCAGCCCTGCCAGTGGCACCCAGGTTTGCATACGTTTTTTCAGAGATGTTTTTTTTGTGCAGAAACATACGTTATACTTGGTGTACATTGATTTTAACCTATATGGAAAGGGAAGGGTGCTTCCATTTTGGGTTTCTGTCCCCGCCCCCTCTCACAGGCTGTCCATAAGAAGGGAGCTTTGCAGGTTGGGTGTTTTTTATTTTTTTTCTCTCTGAATAATGGAGGTCGGGGACCAGTGAGAGGCCCGATTGGCTCGATTGAAGAGGTAAAGATAGGATAGGAACTGCCCGATTTGAGAACACGTTGAAAGTCGTGGGCAGCTTAAAATGTTCTGATCAAGATATGTGAACCGAGACCCAAAAGTTTTTTTTTAAAATAAACCTGCACATAGTTTACCCCCCCTGCTGAGGCAACAAGGTAGTGACGACTCTGTTTCCAGTATGTGCCCCCTTATTCTGTAAATCTGTATTTTTGATATTTAGTGCTCAAATCTGCAGTTTTCAGCCAGAAAAGAGTCAAAGAGCATTTTTTTTTTAAAAACCCCGCCCACCGGGGCCAGCCCACCCCCCTAGTGAAAAACCTATTAGTTTGAATAGGTAGAAACATTTTGAATAATGTTGGGGGGGGCAACCTTGGGGTGGGTGGGGATTAAACCTGCTCATAAAAAAGGTATGAGCATTAAATGCCTAAAAACACAACATCTTACAGAATAGGGACAGGGGCACGGAAACAGCAGGTTGTCACTACTTAGCTGTCCTCAGCAAGGGGGAATAAGCTATGTGACAGGTTCTCTAAGGGGGACATATCTGAAAACTTTGCCCATAGCAACCTCGGTTCCCCTTTCATTTCTATAGTCCTGAAAAATGAAAGGGGGAACTTGATTGGTTGCTATGGGCAACAAGAAAAGTCTTAGACCAAGACAGTTTTCAGACATGTCCCCGTAAATGTCTATACTTTTTTTTTTAAAGTTTTTATTTTAAGAAGAAATTTTTATTTTTACAAAACAAATTAGAAACCCAATTACAACCATCCATCAATAACATTCAAACCTCCCAAAAAATTTGCATTACATGAGGTATCACAACCATCCTTATAAGGGGAAAAAACAATTCCAACATCATCAAATGTAATAAAAGCAAACATTTTTAAAGCAGGAAAAGAAAACATTTCCCCCATTCATCCTTCTTTTCAATTAATCTAGCAGCCGAGTCGTAGCTCCTGATTACAATTACATCCACCCCCTGCGCTCCAAACGCACTCAAGATCTAGTCCCTAACGGGGACTGAGAGGGGAGCCAAAAGGCCCCAAATTCCCGAACCTTCCCAAAACCCCCGGCCTAAAAGTAAACCCGTATAAAGACAAATCTCCATTAACATTTCTTCCCGTGGGGTAAAAACGGGGCTTCGGGGGCTTCCAATTAAAGAATGTCTTTTGGCATAAAACATCAGTAATCTGTTAACTGTCTTTCATACTTTGTTGAATTAAGTCTTTACCAGGCCAAGGGGGACTATTTTCTGGGCGCAAACCCCCGAAACCCCAAACTTCTTTTAAAACCTATGGGCACTGGACCAAAAGGGCCCCAATAGGGGGACTTCCCAAATCACTGGAAAAAAAGGGGCCCCTGCATAACCAACTTGTGCATTCCGGGTAGGCAGTTTACCCATATGGGCCAGCCTGGACGTTGTATAATAAACTCTATGCAACCACTTATTCTGTATTAGCTGATCTCTAGCACTAATCACTGTGGCTCGCCACGTGGAAGCCAGCTCCTCCATATGATGAGCTTCCAACCCAGGGATATCCTCCGTCCACCTGTCAAAGGACCTTCTCAGAGGGGATGGCTGGCAGCCCAGGATAGTTCTATAGAATGTAGAGACCTGCCGCACTGGGTCTTCCCTTCTAGTCAGTGCCTTCAGGGAATCACATGCAAGTTGGATAGAACCCCCTCCAAACTGTTTGAAGCATGCGTGGCGCACCTGAACGTACCTCAACCATGCAAGTTAATTCCTGGTCATCCAGGAACTGCCCCTCCACATACAGCTGTCCTAAATATTTGATACCGCTTCGTGGCCGGATTTCAAAATCCTCTAAGGAGACCAACTCTGGAAACCTCCTGTTCCTCCACAAGGGGATATTAGGCGACCAGGTGTTTCTATCTCTTTCCCTTCGATAAGTCCCCACAAACTTTTTCCATACCGCTACTGTCACTGCCATAGTAGCCGTGTAAAACTGTGTCTGGTACTGCCCTTGTCTATAAACTAGATTTGCTAAGGCCTCATAGGAACCCATCAAAGCTGCCTCCAAGACCACCGCCGGGTTGTTACGGCTTGCCCCAATCCACCATCCCGCATATGTTAACTGGACAGCCACATGATAGATATAAATATCAGGCAGCGCCAGCCCTCCTTCCTCATACAAGGCCTTCAGTGTGGATTTACCTATTCTAGGAGTACCTGAGAGCCAGAGGAAGGACACAATCAACGCATCCAGAGCCTTAAAATGAGATTGCGGAATCAGAATGGGAGCAGCCCTGTATAAGTACAATAATTTTGGTAAAAGGACCATCTTAATAACATTAATGCGCCCCACTAGCAATAGTGGCAGTGATTTCCAAACTGTCAGTTTTTTAGTGATGTCTTGCATTGTAACGGCAAGGTTAAGCATCATGAATTTCTGCACATCTCTGTGAATCTGGATACCAAGGTATCTGAACTGATCAGAGACCTCTAACTGACTTCTCGAGGATATTTCCTCCTGCTTAATAGGATTGACTGGAAATAACACCGACTTGGCCCAGTTCACTCTCAAACCCGAGAAAGCACCAAAGGAATCAACTACGCCCAATAAAGCCTCCAACGAGCCTCTAGGATCCGCCAGGTATACCAATAAATCATCGGCATATAAGGACACCTTCTCCGTGATCCCCCTAATATTACACCCTTCAATCTGAGAGCGATTATTTATGAGCACTGATAGGGGTTTAATAGACAGCACAAACAGCAGAGGGGATAAGGGACACCCCTGCCGAGTTCCCCTATTCAACTCAAAAGAGCTGGACAAATAACCATTCACTAGAACTATGGCGGTCAGCTTCCAATAGAGAATCCGAAGCCATTGCAGGAACTCCGAAGGGAACCCTACTGCCCCCAGCACCGCCCACATGAATCTCTATTCTATTGAGTTGAACGCTTTTTCGTTGTCAAGCGCCACAATCACCCTATGGTCGGGGTTATCATGGACTATCTGCAAGTTGGTATATAGCCTTTTTAGATGGATATCAGTGGACTTCCCTGGCATGAAACCTGACTGATCCACCCCAACAATTGACAGAATGATAGAATTAAGCCTCATCGCAAGCACCTTGACCAGGATCTTTACATCAATGTTAATAAGAGAAATGGGTCGATATGACTGACATAACTCCGGTGGCTTGCCCTGCTTGTGAATCACCACAATGGTAGCCTCATATTGAGATTGGGGCAAATGTCCAGCCTCAAAAACTGACTTATATACCCCCTCCAGTCTGGGACTCACCTCCTCATCAAACAACTTATACCACTCCACAGGGATGCCATCTGGGCCCGGGGCCTTGCCTGTGGCCTTCTGCCCTATCGCTCTACTGATTTCCTCCCCCGAAATTGGGGCCACCAGAGCCTCTCTCCCCTCCACAGATATTGTCGGAAGTGAGTGACCCAAGAAACCCCAAAATCTTGGAGTCTGAACGCTGTAGTGGAGAAGCATACAACGTCCTATAGTACTGTGCGAATTGCTCCGCTATATCTCTAGGGTTGGTCACCCTCTCCCCCCTCGAGTCGCAAATCCCTGTCATATTCATTTTCGGTGTCTCCATTTTTGCCAAAAAAGGCAAGAGCTCGTCCATTCTTGTCTCCCTCCGTAAATACCATGTGCCTCTGCGACAAGAACCTCTTCTGAGTGTATTGAGTAAGAAGCAAAGTATATACCCTCTGTACCTCTTTCATCTTTCCCTTGTTCTCCTCGTCTGGCAACCTACTATAGTCAGCATCTACCTGGGCCAACCTCACCTCCAGAGTTCCCCTGCATTTATTAAGAATTGTCCTATGAGTGGAGATGGCCTGGATAAGAGTCACCCTGGACACAGCTTTAAAAGCATCCCATTCCGTCAAGGAGTCTGAAGTAGCCTCATTAAATTCCAGTAACTA
>JAODAL010067120.1:0-17447 GCA_025379985.1 Phyllomedusa bahiana
CTTTTATTTTGGGAATCTTAATACTAAATAATGGCTTATAAGGCCCCCGTTCACACGGCTTATTTGCCGACGGATTGGGCGCCGTATTCCGGGCCGGATTTGCGCTTCAGTAGGGCGCCAATCCGTCGGTGTCATTACGGTAAATTAAACACTGCTCTCATAGAGAACAGTGGATTCCGTCGCTCCTCCCCGCTCGGGCAAATCCCCGCGGGGGGAGAAGTGACATGCACATTATTTACGGCGCGGACGCGCCGTAAACAATTGCATGTCTATGGGGCCGGACCGCCGCCTCCGGCCCCACCCCTATTCACGGCGGAATTTTGCGCTCAATACGGCGCCCAAACCCGTCGGGAATAACCGTGTGAACACGGCCCAAAGGCTGGCTTCACACAGATTTTTTTATTTCATTTTTTGGGGGAAAGTGGAAAATGTTGCAGTTTTTTTTTAGCCAGAGCCAGGAGAGGATTCAGCTCAATAAAGTGTGTTTTATGTAATTGCACCAATTTACGCCCAGCAAATATGGTGAAATCACAGCAATCAATGTGCACTGTGCGCCCGTAAAGAGAAGGGGCATGTAATTTCTTTCGGGTGCTTACACACCAGGGAATATGGAACTAAATAGGAGGTAGAGTCTTGCGCTGTTTAAAGTACACACTGGCCAGCGCATACTTTCAACAGGCGGTATATTGCAGTGGGTACCTGTGAACATACCCTTAAAGACTAGTGGCATTTTTTCAAAAAAACATTGAGCCTTATGTATGAAGACTGTCTAGCATATTTGTTGCCCATAGCAACCAATCAGAGCGCTGCTTTCATTTCATGTAGTGCAAGGGAAGATCAATGCATTGCAATACAATGCATTAGGGTGTACAAAGATGGCGGTTTCCCCACTTCCTGCCCGGGGCAGAAAGTAGTAAAACAGAAAACATGGCAGTGATGGAAGCTTTCACAAGGCTTCCAGGTGCCATGGTAACCGATCAGGAGCCCGCGATTTCGCCACGGCAGCATAGTTTCTCATGGATTTAGATGCCGCGGCCATCTTTGTCGCTGTAACTGCCGAGTGTCAGCTGCACTTAGCAGATCGCATTGCGATCCCACCACAAAGCCCCTTACCGGCATTAGGACGTACTAAATGCCCAATGTCGGTAAGGGGTTAATATTAAAGGGGTTATACCATGAAGGCATTTCATGCCTGCTTTGGCCTGCTTCAGTTTTCGGTATGTTCCAAAGGGAAAGTGTATGATTTGTTTGAACTAAATATCAAGTGACCCAGTAGGTTGACATCACTATGCCTTTTCCCACAGTGTGCTCACTCTAGTCAAACAAAGGTCTGTTTATGAACTGTAGTTAGTGGTTACCGCTTCTGCCTTTCTGCATATGGGTTCCAGGTTCAAATCCCTGCAGGAACCAAACGTGATTGAGGTTTCTTTTTTCTTTGTATTTAATTGAACTGTTTAACCAATTACTAAAGAGTACAGAGGACAGGAGCAGAATGACAGCACCTGTGGTTAAACACTCGCTCAGCAGTGAGTGTGTATGATCGCTAGGCAGGGAACAGACTGAGAGAACAGGTGATGTCTGAGCAAGTGCAGCCAGGACTGAGGAGCTCTGGTGACTGGTCTTATCCCTTCGAGACGAGCTGTACACTATGGATGACTAAGTTGGCAAATGTAACAAAAATGGTGCAGAAATTTTAATAATGATGAATGGGGAAAATGTTTATTATTAAATTTCCAAGCTTCCCACGTCCGTTTTACTTGGTGGTAAAACCTCTTTAATGGAAGAGCTGGAGAAGTAATTAGCACAGCAAGTCATCTAATGCTTATAGCATATTAAGAGGTTGTCCAGGAGTTTAAAAAGCTATTTTTATAGTAGGAAATCTGATATTAAAAAACCCATACACATTACTCAACAATCCAACCTCCTGCCACTCCTGCGCCAGTTTTGCCCATTTACCAATCTTTCTGCCCCATGTGACCTCAGCAGACTTCCACACTACATGCTACAATCACTGCTGTGAGGAGTGACTGGCTGCAGCAGTTCTGTGAATGTACATGATGCCACTACTGCAGCAAAATAACAAAAAGACTGGCAGGGACCACCAGAGCATCTGTGCTGGAGCATCAGGAGATTCCATGGGGGAGTATTGGTTATTTTCTTTATTGTTCTTGCTTATGTCCCCATGAAACAGCAATTCTGGAGCGACTTTTTAGATACCTGCAGTCTGCCATTTCTCTCATCATTCTCGTTGAAAGTTAGGAGAGACATGGGTGTTAGGCTATGTCTACACTGCACAGGACTACGATCGTATCTTGTAGTGAGACAACCCCTTGATGTTAAAAATGGCAAAAGTTGTCAATTTAAGCTTACATTTTCAGGAGAAAAAGAAGAGGAACAGCACAACCTAGAATTGTTATTTCATGGGAAATTTAGGTATTTATTAAAACAGACACGCCAGGAGTGGTGACAGGCCTTCACAGGAGTCTGGAAAATTAGCGTTCTTTACCATAGGAAATTCCTATTTGGCTCCTAGGTGTAAAAGGGTTGTCTCACTACAAGGATTGCTTTTTATGTTAAAGATCTTTCAAAAACAAGTCACTTTGTAATGTGTGTCCATTAACAGTGTCCTACCTATTCCTAGATATCCCCTCTTCTATGGGCTACATCAGCTCCTCAGGTCGCTATAGTTACAGACCGGTTTGATCTCTCCTGATAGGCTGCCAGCACTGGTTGCTATAGCTACAAACCTGGCTTCTACTGCAGCCTAGTGGAGGCCAGTAAACATGCCCCTGAATTCAAAGTGAAACCAAGAAAACAGGACTGTGGTAACATGGATCAATGTAGTGAGACAACCCCTTTAAAGGGAATGCATTTTTGTTACCAATTAGCAACTGATACCGATTCCGTTTTCTCTCATCAATAATTTGTGCTATTTTCTTGCATATAGTTAGGTGGGCAGCCCTCTCCAATGATCTGCTGTTAACAGGATTCATAGATATGCTTTACCACAGCCATAGAACTCCAGACTTCTATAGGTTGTGGGAATGCTCAGTAATCTGGGAGGAGGTCATGATACAGAGAAGGGTAAGTTGTAACAATCCCCTATTATCAGTCGTGACGTCCATGTTATCTAGATTTTATTGCAATCCTGCCTCTAAAGATAATTAGAAGTGATCTCTACCCAACAAGAACCAGCAGCCTACAATGAAGGTCAGTGGCCAAAATGAAAGCTGCAGGATTTGTTTCCTTTTATTCATGATTACGACTTTTTTTAATTTTTAGTTTAATATAAAAACTTGTTTTGAACCATAGGCCATTTTGTGATTATACCTTTGCTGTAACCCCTAAGTGACCGCCAATATGCTTTTTAAACGGCCATCTTTAGCATGAGCATTATTCCCTATCCATAAACTCAGAGTGTTCCCTGCCAAGTGTCGCAGGAGTTCAGCTGTCTGTGCTTGCAGAGTGCTAATGGGTTTACATGGCAGCCAGGGGCCTAATGAAAGCTCATAGGCCTGCTGTCAGCGTTTGCTTATTAGTCCCCGAGGCAGAGCTGAATATGATGCCTGTCAGTTTTTCACAGACAGGCATAATACACTGCACTGCATAGGTAGTGCAGTGTATTGTATCAGTGATCACATGTTTAAAGGGGTTGTATCATTTCATTAAATGGTCTTCAGAATAAGGGGACAGTGAAAACAAGCAACTTTGCAATTGGATGTCATTAGCAAAGCTGTCTTGTATTCAAAGTTTTCCTTATCTTCTGTTTACACTGATATCCAGTGCTGGTCGGATCCCTCCTCCTTGCATTTCACTAGCTGAGAGCTCATTTACATTCTGTTCAGCCCCCGCTCGGCTGTATTCACGGAGCTTGCATTCCTGCTTTTCACGCAAAGTAAGGGACCGGCATATTTTCATTCTGCACAGCCAGAAGAAACAGAATAACACTGCAGGGCTTCTACAATCAGGAAACAGCCGAATTGTGTGTCGATCCCTGCCTCTCCTGTGTAGAAGGGAGATCTGTGTCGTTCATAGAAAGCTGGATTCAACTGTAACAAATCTCCAGCAGTGAGAGGAGAAGAGATCAGTGCTCAGTCTAGATTGAATGCAGCCTGTGGTATGTATACAGCTCTCAAAAAATAAGACTGATAGGGAGAGACACAGTGAGCTGGGGAGGTGGGGGGGGGGGAGAATCCGGAGCCAGCATGAACAGTGAAGGGGGGATGATGTCACCCAGCTGGGAAGGGAAGAAACGCCCCTGCATTTCTAGAGTTAAGAAGCTGAGAGCAGTATGAATCAGCAGAACTAAAGAAGCAATACATCCCCTTTAAGTCCCTTAGGGAGACTAAAAAATAATGGGGAAAAAATCCAATCCATCAAAGTGTTTTTGTTGTGCAAAAAAAAAAAAAAAAAATCTGATATTGCCATAAATGTACCAACCCAGAGAATAAAGTTATTTCTGGATTTTAATGCACAGCAAACAGCGAAAATTTAATAAAAGTTATTCAAAACTCATGCCATTAAGGCTCTGTTCACATGGCGTGTTCTGTCCGTGCGAACATATGTTATTAGATGCGTGTTTGGATCCATCTAAACGTATCAAGCAATGAGCAGTATGATTTTACATTGCTTGTAATGTAAAACACGCATCGGCGTTCAGACAAGTGATCACCGTTGCGTCTTTCAGATCTGTTCAAAAGAATTGACGTGTCAATTCTTGATCCGAAAGACGCGCAGACGTCCTATTTAAAACTACAGGGTGCGATCCTGCTGCAGCCTGCGTGTTGGATGCGTTTTGGACCCGATTGACGCTGCGTGTTTTGGATGCGGTTTTCAGATCCAAAACCGCTGTGAACATATAAAGGCGTTGTCCATGTTGTTTAAAAAATTTATCCAATTCTTCTACCTCCAGTCCCCGATTCCAGTGCTGGCTTTCCACGGTTTTCTGGGGGACTTCTCCACTGTGGCAGTGATGTGCCTCTGCTTACATCCCGGTTTGGAAGTCAACAGCTCCGAATGGTGATGTAAGTAAAGGCATGTGCCCGCTGCAGCCCATCAGCATCCGCAATGGTGACGTCTCCGTTTGGTAGTGACAGGATTTCAACAGGGGACTGAAAAGAGCCAGCACTGGAATCAGAAACCGGAGGTATGGGAGTTTTTTCTACTCCAATAGAAGGGACAACCCCTTTATTAAATAAATCTGCTCCACAAAAGAACAAGTCCTATTATGTGGATGGAAAAAATATCTACACATACACATGCCTATCAGGCAATGATGGCATATCCTAGCTATATGCCATCATTGTCTAAAGTGGGACAGCTTTGTCACTAAGGCTTTGTCCCCACGGCACAGGTTTTCAGCCAGTTTTACAGATGGTTTTGAAAACCGTCTGCAAACCGGCTGAAATACTTTAAAATGGATCTTAAAGGTGTTTTGCCACGATGTAATATTATTATTATTTATTTTAAAGCGCCATTGATTCCAGGGCGCTGTACATTCGAGGGGTTTACATACATTACAAAAGTAAAACCGAGTAAAATTAAGGGAATAATGACAATTTGGGCACGACAGAGGGAGAGAGGACCCTACCCGCGAGGGCTTACAATCTAAAAGGGAGGGGAAAGAACAGAGGTGAGGGGCAGACATGTTGTGGAGGAAGTATAAAACAAGTTGTGTAAGGTTATAGGCAAGCCTGAAAAATGGGTTTCAGGTTGCTTTTGAAGCGGGTGAAAGTGGAGGAGAGTCTGATGTGTTGGGGCAGTGAGTTCCCGAGTGTGGGGGAAGCACGGGAGAAGTCTTGGAGACGGTTGTGTGAGGAGCTGATAAGGGGAGAGCAGAGGAGAAGGTCCTGTCCTGTGTAATGTTGACGTGGGAACCTCCAAAATGGGTATTTAATCACTTTTCTAAATATATGTGATTACAAAAATTGCAGTCTGAAGAGCTACAGGCTTTTTTAACTTGCCCTTGGGTTACTTAAAAGCTTCTATTAGATACGAACAATGACAAAGCTGCTGGCCGGGCTTGCCAGAACCCCACTGATGAAGGGAGCTGAAGACTTTCAAGGCACCGGGTAGAAATATTTTGTCTTTTGTATACAGAATCCACTAGTTGTAGTGTGATTATCTGAGTTGATCCCTGCTTTATCTGATGACAGAGAACATGAAGAAGCTTTCAAGCTGCTGTGGAGAAAAGGTGTTGTCTTTTGTATACAGAATCCACTAGTTGTAGTTTGATTATTTGAGTGAACATTTCAACGTTTCCCCTTATGCAGGGCTCTGTGCTCTGGCTGTGTCTCTCTCTTAGCTCAGAGTGGCTTGTTTACATTTGCTTCTTAGCAGATAAGGCATGTCCTGGCAAAACCCCTTTAATGGAAAACCCGCGCGGTGGTGCCCACAGCACGGGTTTTCCGCCCGGCGGTCTTTCAGACTGACGGCAGTCCGAAAAACATAGAACATGTTCATTCTTCCATCCGGTTTTCGGGCGGACAATGAACATGTCAATGCGGAGGGGGAGGGCTTTTCTACCCTAATTGTGGAGAAAAACGTCCCCCAGGGGCCGTGTGCATGGCCCGAAAACAGTGCAAATACCGGTCGGATAAACAAACTCATATTTGTCCTGGACCGGGGGACGCGCCCTAAGGGTACGTCCACACGGCATATACAGTCATATGAAAAAGTTTGGGCACCCCTATGACTCTTAATCATTTAGTTCTAAATATTTGGGTGTTTGCAACAGCCATTTCAATTTGACATATCTTATAACTGATATTGCACATTTTGTGTTAGTACAATAAACCTCATTTCAATCCGGAAATATTACTGTGTCCATCAGTTATTAGATATATCAAATTGAAATGGCTGTTGCAAACACCCAAATATTTAGAACTAAAAATGATTAAGATTAATAGGGGTGCCCAAACTTTTTCATATGACTGTATAAAATGCTGGTGGGATACTGTTTAAGGATCTGGCTGGTATTTTATCAGCCTTTGCATGGTTTTGGGGGATGGTTCTGTCTACGATTTGCGGATCCGCCCGTCCCCCATAACCACTGAATTGCACATCTTCTGCCCGAAAACCAAGCAGAAGATTGAGCAGGTCCTAAGTTTTTCAAACTATCGGTGGTGTAAAAAAACATCGGGCAGAAAATCCGTTCAGTGTGGATTGTGGAACGGATTTTCTATTAAAGTGTATGGGGATGGTTGCTTGTCGGTTTTCAGGCTAAATCTGCAAACTGTCTGAAAAACCAACCAATAAACCATGCCGTGTGGACTGACCCTAAGGCTATGTTCACACGGCTTAAAATGGGCCGTATTTCGGTCCGTAATTACGCGCCGAAGTGCGCCAATTACGGGCCGAAAACGGCCCATTCATTACGGTAATTCACAGTTCTCATAGAGAACTATGGATTACGTCTCCATGTGAACTACTAGCCGCAAATACGCGGTGCTAGCAATTCAAGTCTATGGGCCGGCGAAGTGCCGGCCCCCTGCTCAGTCCCCCGCTCCCGCCCCCGGCGTAATTGCGGGGCGTAATTACGCCCTGCAAATACACCGTGTGAACCTAGCCTAAGGCTATGTCTCCACTGCACACATTTTCAGTCGGTTTTTGTTTTCTAAAACTGCTGAAAAAAACGACTGAAAACAGATCCCATAGACTAACGGTATGTTCACACGGCGTGATGGGTCCATGTGAACATACGCTTTTAGATGTGTTTAGATCTGTCTAGACGCACCCAAACACGATACTAACAATGAGCCGTGTGATTTTACACTGCTCGCAATGTAAAACACGTAATGGCGTTCACATGAGTGATCACTGATGCGTGTCTCACTGCGTCTTTCGGATTCGTTCAAAGAATTGACATGTCAATGATAGGGTGTGATCCCGCTGCAGATGCGTGTTATATTCGAGATGGATCTGATTGACGCTACAATTTGTGATGCAATTTTCAGAACCAACACGGACCCAAAATCTTATCCAAAAACGCCGTGTGAACATACCCGAATAGTAAAAACTTTTGGTGGTCTACACCAAACTTTTTTTTTCTGCTAGTTTTTGCTGCTGGTTGTTTTTTGTTTTTTTGGCGTTACAAAAAAACGCCAGAGTAGATAATTTACGCTGGAAATTTTTTTTACGTATATGTTGCAGAAATCCATGGCAATTATAATGCTGTGCATTTCTGCAAAAAAGTGCCAAAAACCGGCTATTTTTTGAGCTGTTTTTGACGTGCACTGGACAAAAAAAAACCCCTCAGTTTTGTAAATGGTGTTAGAATTTGGTTTCCAGTTTTTTGTCTAATGCTGTGTAGACCGAGCCTGAAGGGTTAATATCTTTGTATGTTTGCTTTAAATTGAGCTCCACCATGCTGCAGCCTGGATTACTTCCAGAGGATCTTCACTAACAATTTGTAGCAAACATCAAACAGCTGGGATGTGTAACAAACAATCAGCAGTAGCTGTATACAATAATATTTCTCTGCTACTTGCAGCTTCTGTAGCAGAGGGATGAACTGGAAACATCCGTATGGTGACAATAATGTTACTTCACACAACCCATCAACCTCATTGTATGGACTTCTCACAACACAGATTTGGAGCAATTTTTTTTTTATCAAAACAGACGTATTTCTATTTGAATGGAGCAATCCTTTAATCATCCAACGTCCTATTTCTTTTACCGTAGAGAAACAAAAGAGAAATAGAGGGGGCGCACAATCGTAATAGTATGTAATTACAGTCGGAAAAATATAGCAATCAAGTAGGTGTGCTCACCTTATGGAGTTGTGCTACTAATGTAGAGGCACAACTCTAGTAGCAACTTAACAGTGCTCTCCGTCCGAGCCCGCAACACGGCAGCCGCAGGTCTCCGAATCCAAAGCGCCGCTCCGGCAGCGATGGAGAAGCAATAGGAAGCACGACGAAAGAAGAACGACCCGGCGCTCATGGCAGCTGCAATCCTCAAGGTGGCAACAGGATGGTGTATAATAAAAGGGTCTTTATTTTTAAAAATGTAAAAGAGTGTGGACCTTTACAAAATGAAAAACATAACACACTAGTAGAACTTAACGCATTTCACGGCGTATACCGGCGCTTCCTCAGAGCTAACGACTTCTGAGCAAGCGCTGGTATACGGTGTGAAACGTGTTAAAAACATAATGAAACACACTAGTAGAACTTAATTCGTTTCACACCATATACTGGCGCTACCGGAGAAGTAAATTGATACTTCTGAGGAAGCGCCGGTATACGGCGTGAAACGCGTTAAGATCTACTAGTGTGTTTTTTTATGTATTTAATTTAGTGAAGGTCGAAACTGCTTTACATTTTTAAAACTATTGAGCCTTTTTATTTTACACCCTCCTGTTGCCTCCTTGAGGATTGCCGCTGCCACGAGCGCCGGGTCGTTCTTCTTTCTTTCTGTTTATTTTACGATTTAGGTTTAAATACTGAGTCGAGAATTCTACTTGAATACATACAAGAGCTGTGTTGCCACATTCATAACATGTTCCAGGTAAAATACTACTGCCGTTCCATTTAGCGTAAGCATAAGATACTGGAGGTGTGATCAACATGCTCCACCAGTGACTACAGCCGATTTTCAGGGAGCAAGATCCATGGCAATTAACTGGATGCCAATATGGATATTACTAGAGCAGGGAAACAACCCCTTTTGCCAGTTGCTGGCCAGGAACATTTACACTAGTTTTTTCAGTACATGCAGATTTGAACACTAAGGCTAGGTTCACACGGCTTATTGCCGGCGTAATTGCGGGGATGGATATCGCCCCGCAATTACGCCGGCAGCCAATCAATATCTACGACGCGGACCCGCCCTAAATAATGTGCATGTCACTTTCTCCCCGCCCGGCGGATTCGCCGTGTGCTTAGGAGAGACGGAATCCATAGTTCTCTATGAGAACTGTGGATTACCGTAATGACTGAGACGGCGCAAATACGGCACGCAGTACGGCTCCAATCCGCGCCCAAATAAGCCGTGTGAACGAGGCCTAACATAGCTCTATTATGCTGCATCCAAACGGCTAGGACAAAACACCGGTCAGACGCTAAATCACAATCCGAACAGTATTTACACCAGTTTCATTTTTTTGGGCCATTTTTTGCAGCGGTTTTCAGATTTTTAACATTGCAACGGTACATTTTCTGCTGTAAATCCAAAGTTTTTGCAAAGTCGTCAGCTTTGAAATTTGACCCTAGAAAATCAGAGCTGTGTACACTACAGCTCTGATTTTCTTACTGGGGTTTCTGGGGATGCTTTCAAGTCACCTTCTTCTGTGACACCCAAGACTATTTTGTGTATTTTTACATTATTATCATAAGGGAAAATAGTAACAATTTTAACAAATCTGTTTATTGCATTTTTTTCATAATTTTTTAATATCAAAAAATGGCACTAACAGAAGTTTTCTAATTGTATTGCTTTTCCATTATGGGCATTTTTATATAGGCGAAACTTAGCTTTCGGGTATGTTCACACTGTGTTTTTTGGGACGTATTTTAGCGCATTTAACGCGCTGGAAAAGAGCCCAAAATCAGCCTCAGACAAGCTTCAAATCTTCCTTCATTGAACATAATGTAAAATGTGTCTTGTTCACACGAAGCGTATTTCCCAAGTGTAATTGCGAGCCGTTTTTTGGACGCAATTACAGCTGTAAAAATAAGTGCGCTCTAATACAAGCTAGATGCACACCGAAATTACGGTAATCCATAGTTCTCATACAGAACTATGGATAACGCCTCCGCTCCCACAATACGATCGTATTGTATGCGTGGGGAGAGAAGTGACATGCCAATTACTTGTGGCAAATACGCGCCACGAGTAATGAATGTCAATGGGGCCGGTGTATTAGCGCGAGCTCCCAAAACACATGTTGTACTGCAGCGCGTACTGTACATGCCGCAATACATTGTGTGAACATACCCTAAGGGTTGTCAGTTTGGGTTGTTTTATTTCATTTTTTTTGCCGATTTCCCCTATAACTAGGGCTGAAATAACGGGAAACAGCCTCTGAAATCACTGCACAGCTGATCTGGGTCTGATATTACTCAGCAGCTCCTACAGTTGATCACATGACCACCAGGGACAGGAGCAGGAAGCCTGAAGGCTTCCTGCTGATCTGTAAAAACAGCGCTCATTCTTCTCAGTATACATGTGAAAGTTATGTAAAAATTTGCTGGTTTAGTAGCCTTTACAATCACCCTGCCCCCATTGATAAAAATCAGAATGCTCTGTGTTCCTTCCATAGTTGTGTGTTGATACATAACAGCCAAGCATAGAAGGCACAACTGCAGGCAGAGAGCAGTAGCCTCAAGCAATGCTGAGGAAGGAGGTGCATCCAGACTACCTCAGACTCCCTGCTGGTGCTGTAGCTAAGCAAAGTCACAGATCATGGCTCTGCCCTAATAGAGCAGAACTAAGCAGCAGTAATGGGAGCAAGATCTAAAAACTAAATAGTATAACTTATATATGATTGGATGATGCAAAAACACCAGGAAATTTTATAAAAAAAAAAAAACTGGGTCTGAAAAGTGGTGTGAGAAAAATAGTGCGAGTGACAAGCACCATATTTACAGATTTGCACTATTTTTTAGTCTTGATTTTTTTCAATGTACAATAGCTAAAAAATAAGAAAAGGGATCATTAAAGAACTTGTACCAAATTTAATTTATTTTTTTTTCAAGAAAAGGTTGTCCAAAATGCAAAATAGCAGAGAACAAGGCCTGAAGGGAAATGAAAAGCAAAAGGAGCAATTAATCACCCACTGGGCCTCTGACCTGTCAGGGCTTCTGCTGCTTAAATACAAATGCAATGGGTTCGAGTTATTACCATCTTTAATTTAGACTACTTAAAAACTAGGATATTGATTGTAGCAGACCGTGTTGGACGCAGGGCTGGGGAGTGGGAGTCGTCATAAAATGGACCGACTCCCAAAATATATAAGTTGGTCCAGTTAGTTCGATGCAGTGCAAAGAGCAAGAGGAATTGGGACCAGCCAGTGCTCCTGCTCCCATATCTTCAGCCTGATCACATGAGTGTAATTGATGACATGGAGCAGGCAAAGCGCTGCCCCAGGGGAAAAGATTCCACTCCCATGGCAGATTTCAGCAAAATTTTTCACCTGCTTTCAAAGAAGTAGAAGAGTTCAACCATTCATCAAAACTGACTGTGGCTGAGGCAATTCCTTTATACCCTGACATTGTTAGAGATGTTGCCCCTGTGTCACCGCTTTGTCCCCAACCCAAGTTATGTAGAGAGGCCGTTCTCTAGCCTGGAAATAATGAAGATCAGATGTGAGGTCATGTATGCAGGATCTGATGGAGGCAATACTATCTCTCAGAACAAATTCAGAGACTCCACAAATGTTCCTGCAGTGTTTTGCATATTTACAATTTTTTTGTGTTCTAAAGTCATATCCAATAAATATATTATACACTGACAAGCAAAATGGTAATAATGTTTTGAACTTGTGACTTTCAGGCTCCATATCTCACCATTCACTACAGCTTTGTATATGAGGCTACTGTAATTTTATATACAGTCATTTTACCGATCTTATACGTAAATTTGACTTGCAAGTATTTAGCATCTGCTTAGTTCTGCAGATTCTTTCCTGTAATTGCATTGTTACTGTTTTGCTCCTAAAAATCAAAATGTTAATTTTTATAACTTTGTTAGTATTTGGGAAAGCCAACTTTTGGTTTTCAATACTGCCTGAATCCTTCTGGGCTCTGAATCAGATTCAAGCAGGTCTTCACCAAAATCTGATCCCAGGTCTCTTCTACACATTCCCAATGTTGGTGCAGACTGGACTTGGATACAAATACAGCTTTTTCTTCAACTCTACCCACAAGTGTTCAAAAGATCAAAACATTGTTACCCTTTTGCTTGTCAGTGTCTGTTCTACCTAAATAGCTTGATTATTGTATCATAAGGTGATAAACAGCCTGATTTTACCATTTTACTACATTAAAGTTATCACTTAAACATGCGTCATGTATGAGGGAGTCGGAGGTTTGGGAAATTGAGAAGTCGGGGCTTCGGCTTGCCGACTCCACAGCCCTGGTTGGACGGCACTCAATTCACACGGCAGAAGTGAATAAAACCACAGCATTTATTTGGAGGGAAGAATCCTGACGCGTTTCGGGCAGCTGAGTGCTCTTAGTCATAGCATACTTAAGAACTAGACCAAGCATCAAATTTGTCTCTTGGCTGTCTTACTGATACTTTTGTGACGGAAGTCATTAATAAAGCTAGGAAACGTTAGCACTCTTCATAGACCTTTTTCAAAATTGTTTGGTTAGGTGCACAAGTGTACAAAATGTGTAGTTAATGTAGCACACGGGATATGTAGTACTGTGCAAAAGTTGTAGGTAGGTGCTGAAAAAATGGTATACAAGAACCAGTAGCCAGCTCCCTTCTCTAATGAAAAAGGCATCATGTAGACCACTCTGTAAGCGAGACCCACATGTACGACCAACTCCCTCCAGCAATCCTCAACTGTCCCATGATGGTTTAGTAAACCATTAAAAGGTGACATCCAATAAGCAGAGGCAGGATATCCCACTGCCATGTTTCGAACGCAACGGCTCCGAGTAAGACTAAGCCATTGAGTTCGAAATGCGTCATGCTTTACTAAATAGACGTTCTATCTTATGGACCAGTTCAGGATTGCTAGAGAATGAGTTGGTTGTACATGAAGAAAAAGGGCAAAGTAAAAATATCTTCACAAATAAAAATGTTAATAGTTTAATTTGATCAATTCACAAATGCAAAGCGAATGAACAAAAGAGAAATCAAATCAATATTTGGTGTGACCACCCTTGGGAAGTGATGATATGACCCCCACGTAGCCCGGATCTCAATGTCATCGAGTGTCTGAGATTACAGAAGGCTCTGAGCAAACCTACATCCACAAAAGATTTGTGGCTACTTCTCCAAGATGTTTGGAACAACCTCCCTGCCGAGTTCCCTCAAACTGTATTCAAGGCTACGACCTGATGCTGTTATGGAAGTAAAGGGTGGTCACACCACATACAGATCTGATTTCTCTTTTGATCATTCTGTTTGCATTGTGTTAGTTGATAAAATTAAAGGGGTTGTCTCACTACATTGAGTCATCTTACCTCAGTCCTGTGTTCCTGGTTTCAGTTTGAATTCAGGGGCGTGTTTACTGGCTTCCACTAGGCTGCAGTAGAAGCCAGGTCTGTAGCTATAGCAACCAGTGCTGGCACCCCTATCAGAGAGATCAAACAGGTCTGTAGCTATAGCGACCTGAGAAGCTGATGCAGCCCATACAAGAGGGGATATCTCAGAATAGGTCGGACACAGTTAATGGACACATATTACAAAGTGACTTGTTTTTGCAAGATCTTTAACATAAAAAGCAATCCTTGTAGTGACAGAACCCCTGTAAGTTATTAACACTTATTTTCAAAAGCATTCTTACTGTGCCGCATTATATTAAAGGGGTTGTCTCACTACAAGGATTGCTTTTTATGTTAAAGATCTTGTAAAAATGAGTCACTTTGCAATATGTGTCCATTAACATATTAACATATTTTCAAAAGCATTCTTACTGTGCCGTATTATATTAAAGGGGTTGTCTCACTACAGGACTTGCTTTTTATGTTAAGATCTTGTAAAAACTGAGTCGCTTTGCTACATGTGTCCATCAGGTGCATCAGCTTCTCAGGTCGCTATAGCTACAGACCTGTTTGATCTCTCCTGATAGGCTGCCAGCACTGGTTGCTATAGCTACAGACCTGGCTTCTACTGCAGCCCGCAGTAAACACGCCACTGAATTCAAATATGAAACCGAGAAAACAGGAGGTAAGATGAATCGATGTAGTGAGACAACCCCTTTACCACCTGCCTATACCTTGTGCACAGTAACAAATGCCCTTTTTAAAGCAATTTAAAGCAGAATTCTGGGGAATTGTGCTTACTAAATCCATGCTACACCCCATGGCTGCAGGCACTACTGTGCACAAGGTACCATGTGTGATTTCACGGTGCCGAGAGTAGCCCCTGCAGCTACAGGCCCAGAGACTGGATTGCTGCTCCAGCACGCTCACCCGGCTAGATCTTCTTGGTACAGTCACATCCATAACATTTTCATGAAAACCTCGTAATCAGTTTACAGCTCATTAATAGTCCATCATTCCAATCTTCCATATGCAGGCATGTAAAGTCTCCAGCTCCTCTAGCAGGGGGTCACACTTTCAGACGGAGGTCAACAGCCACCGTGCGGTAGTAGTCACTCAGAGGAGTATCGGTGTCAATTATTTTAATGAAAAGATTCTCCTCGGTAAAGCAGAGCCCTCGCCTTTTGTGTCCTGTAAAATATTTATGTGCTTATACAGAGACAGACATATTACTGCAGACGCTCGGAGCCAGCTGGACAACAGAGGTGGCCCGAAAAAGAGGACTATGTCATTAGAGGGAAACAGCAACATGTCTACTCCACTGCTCCAGCACCCTGCTCTGTGGGGTTAATGGCCCGTGTCATAAAAGACCCGTAAATAAGGACAAGAAATGGAGCTTGAAGATCCACTATAGGTTTAATGGCTACCGTCCCTGTATCTGTACACAGTGTCTGAGGGAATTAAAGGGGTTGTCTCACTACATTGATTCATCTTACCTCAGTCCAGTTTTCTGGGTTTCATTTTGAATTCAGGGGCGGTGTTTACTGGCTTCCATTAGGCTGCAGTAGAAGCCAGGTCTGTAGCTATAGCAACCAGTGCTGGCAGCCTAGCAGGAGAGATCAAACAGGTCTGTAGCTATAGAGACCTGAGGAGCTGATTCAGCCCATACAAGAGGGGAAATCTCAGAATATAGGAACACTATAATGGACACATATTCAAATTACTTGTTTTTGCAAGATCTTTAACATAAAAAGCAATCCTTGTAGTGAGACAACCCCTATACTGGACAGCACGGTCTAGTCTCAGGACAGAGAGATCTGAGGGAACATTGTGATGATGCATTAGTGGAGTCATCATACCAGCAAGTGGCCCCATTTACAGGGGTGTTCCCATTGGTTAGTTTTACAAATGTACATCGACCATTAACAAATACATTGCTGTTCTGATTTTGCTTCATTTCAGAGTTAGGGTGTGTTTACAAGGCACGGGCCAAATCCCAACTGGAATTTGGTCTTTTTTTTGCCCACGCAGGGGGGGCGGCTTTTGTCCGCTGTTTGCGGATTCAAGCCGCCCCCTTTTGCAATCACATGTTCTGCCCAAAAACCGGACAGAAGAATGAATATGTTCTAAGTTTTTCAGACCGCCGGCGGTGTTAAAAGTCGCCCCGCGGAAAATTCGTGCAGTGGGGACCACAGTTGAAGTCTAAGGGGGAGCGTTCTTGCCCGGGCCCCCTCAAGGCCTGACGACCTTTTTAAATTTGTGCCTTTTTACACCCCTCAGGTTTATCAAACACCATTTTTTGAAAAAACAACTTTATTGTGGGATTTCGCAAAAAGGCACAAAAAAAAAAAAAAAAAAAAATTGCTCCGTGTGAAAGCACCTTTACCGCAATCCTTCCCTGCTTTTTCAAAGCTTCCCAAGGTTACCACCGTTCTCAGCTCTAGCAGCCCTGATGGAGACATCACTCCCTGTGACTTATCAGCAGCCCAGGAGCTTGTTTATCTTTGTTACCAACAAGCTATAACCCCCTTTAGGCTCTTACCCCTTCTGCCTGGTTTTAAAAACCCCTCCCATGCCCCTTAACAGGCTCCCGAAGCAGAGCCGTTGTCATTCCTGCTGTAGAACCACCCACAGTCTTTATAGGAAGTGCGAGTCTGAAGCTGGCTGTGAAAAGCAGGTTCCATGGTACAGCTTGATGAGAACACCCTTTTAAAAAGTTATTCAGGATTGGGGCCTATAATAGCCATGTCATGTTACATCCGGGGGCCTATGGCCCAGACGTTTCCCGCCATACAGACTGTCCTAGGGCATTCCCCGCAGGAGAGTAAAATAGAAATGACTCCCCATCAGATACATCCAAAGTAAAGTGGGTGCCCCTTTAAAAATATACAGCCCTAATCAAGCCAGGACTCACAGAAGATACGTCAGTCATCCTATCAGGCTCACCAAGTGTATACCAGTGCCATGCAACACTACAACCCCAAGCGTGTCAGGGATCCTGGGAGTTTCGGAAGTGCCACAGTTTGGAGAATGCTGGTCCAGTGCCAGCCAACAGATGCCCCTCTGACCACTGGCACCACAATACTCTATTCTATCTACCTTTCCTCTCCCACCAGTAGAAATGGACGCATATCACTTATACTGGTAGCATATCCTAGAACACAGATTGTACCATCTGTACCCATGACCAAGACAGGAGAAAGTCCTGGACCATGACAGGGAGAGCTTATGGGCACCTGCCCGAGATGTGTCAGCACCACCTTCACCCTGGGGGACCTTTTT
>JAODAL010067121.1:0-17447 GCA_025379985.1 Phyllomedusa bahiana
TGGCCCCCGTTTTCACCAGAGCCCCCCCCAAAGCGGGATGGACTTGCTGGCGGCCCGGGGTCTACCCCGGTCGTCCCCCCTGGGCGTGACGTTTTCCCGCGGGGGGGCCGCCAGGTAAAGCAACGGTGCAGGGAAACGTCAGGGCAGGCTCGTAAAACCGGGGGCCCGGGGGAAGGGGCAGGGCAGGCCCGGGACAGGGTTTGTGGGCCCTTGGCTTTGGCTGCTCAAAGGGGGAGGAAAAAAAGGGTGCAAGGGAAACGTGGTTTAAAAGGGAACGGAAGCTTTAAAAGGGACGGTAAAACGGGAAAAACAGGAACAAGGGGTTTGAACGCTTTTTTTCTAAAGGGGAACAAAGGCACAAAGGGTCCCGGGAACGGCCCCAGGAAAAAGGGCAGGGTTAAATAAGGGCCCTTTACGGGCAAAAAGCCAATTACCGGGACACTTTTGGCCCCTTTAAAACCCCATAGTGCCTTTTCGCCGCGGGGCGCCTTAGATGTCCCGGGGGCGCGGGGCGCCGGGGGGCTTAACCGCAACAGGAAGGGCGGCCCCGGGGAATGGGGGGAGCCGGGGGGGCCCGGTTTTAGCGCGCCCAAACCCCCCGGGCAAAGGGGGCAGCAGTGCCGCTCGGACACGGGACCCACGGGTTGCCCCGCCGGGTCCGGGGGGGGGGGGTCGCCCGGGGGCCCCCCCCGTGGGCACAAACAAAGGGGGGGGCAGGGATCATGGTTTTTGGGGTTTTCTTCAGCCCGGGACAGGAAAATTTACAAAATTTTATGGAAGATGGGGTGGAAACCTAAAACAGGACAATTTTGGAAGAAAACCTTTGGAAGTCTGCAAAAGACCAGAACTGGGGCGGAGATTTAAACTTCCAACAAGACAATGATCCCAAACATAAATCAAAAACTTCAATGGAAGGTTCCCAAATAACTATCTCCAAGGGGTTAGAATGGCCAAGCCCGTCCCCCGAACCCGAATCCAATAAGAAAGCCTGGAAAGAGCTGGGAAAAATCCCGTTCACAAAACACTCCCATCCCCAAACCCCACTGGAGGGTCCACTGCTCCCAAACCTCTCCACCAAACCTCACTGACCCACTTTCTCCCCCAAAAGCTCTCCATCCAACCTCACTGAGCCCCCACTGCTCCAAACCCCCCAAAAAGCCCCCCCATCCAACCCCACGAGCTCCCAGCTGGGTCACAAAAGCTCCCCCAATTTCCCCCCCCCACTGAGCTCCAGCTGCTCCCCAAACACTCTGCATCCAACCTCACTGACCTCCAGCTGCCCCCAAACCTCTCCCTCCAACCCACTGAGCCCACTGCTCCAAACGCCTTTTCCATTTCCCAAACCCCACCCGAGCCCAGCCTGCCACCCAAAAGCCCTCCATCCAACCTCCCCTTTTTGCTCCAGCTGTAAAACAAACGCCTCCCATCCAAACCCCACTGAGCTCCAGCTGTTCAAAAAAACCTCTCCAAACGAACCTCACTGAGCTCCACTGTTCAAAAACCTCTCCATCCAACCCACTGGGGTCCCCGCTGCTCACAAACCTCCCATTTCCAACCTCACTGAGCTCCAGCTGCTCACAAACCCTCCCCAACCTCACGAGCTCCAGCTGCTCACAAACCCCTTCCATCCAACCCCCCCCCTGGGGGTCCAGCTGCTCCCCAAGCGCTCTCCATCCAACCCACCCGAGCTCCAGCGCTCCCCAAACGCTCTCCCAAAACCAACCCCCACTGAGCTCCAACTGTTCACAAACGCCTCCATCCAAACCCCACTGGCTCCAGCTTTCTCGCAAACCCTCTCCATACAACCTCACTGAGCTCCAGCTGCTCACAAAAGCTCACCATCCAACCCCACGACTCCAGCTGCCCCACAAATGCTTTTCCCATCCAACCTCACTGAGCTCCCCGTTGCTCACAAAAAGCTCTCCATCCCAACCTCACTGGTTTCCCCCCTGCTCACAAACGCTCTCCATCCAACCTCACTTTTACCCGCTGCTTTACCAAAAGCCCCTCCCTTTCCCAACCCCCACTGACTCCAGCCCGTTCACAAACGCTCTCCATCCAACCTCACTGAGCTCCAGCTGCTCACAAATGCCCTCCATCCAAAACCCCCACTGACCCCACTTCTCACAAACGGGCCCCCCTCCATTTCCCAAAATCCCCTGACTCCAAACTGCTCACAAAAAGCTCTCCAGCCACCCTCAAAGAGCCCACTTCCCCAAAGCTCTTTCCAAACCAACCCACTACCCAGCTGCTCCCAAAACGCTCTCCATCCAACCCCCCTGAACCTTTCCAACTGCTCACAAACCCCTCTCATCCAACCCCACCTTTAGGGTCCAAACGTGCTCTTTCCCAAAACCAAACCCCAAAAAAAGCTCCAGCTGCGCCTCCATCCAACCCACTGAGCTCCAGCCTTTTTAACAACACGCTCTCCCCCCCAAAACCCCACTGAGCTCTGGGTGCTCACAAACGCCTCCATCCCCAAACCCCACTGAGCTCCAGCCTGTTTACAAACGCCTCCATCCCAACCCCACTGAGCTCCAGGTGCCCCACAAAAACCCCCTCCATACAACCCCACTTTAGCTCCAGCCGGGCCCCAAAAAAGCCTCCATCCAACCCACTGAGCTCCACGCTCACAAATCTCTCCATTTCCAAACCCCACTGGGGCTCCCCTTTGGCTCCAAAAAACCTCCCCCATTTTCCCAAAAACCCCACTGGGGCTCCAGCTGCCCCAAACCTCCCCATCCAAAACCTCACTGAGCTCCAGCCCGCTCCCAACTCCCCTCCATCCAACCCCCCACTGAGCTCCACTGTTTACAAACGCTCTCCCCTCCAACCTCACCCGGCTCTCCCGCTGCTCACAAAAAGCCCTCCAAAACCAACCTCATCTTTTGGGGTCCAGCTGCTCCCCAAAAGCTCTCCAACCAACCCACTGAGCTCCAGCTGCTCCCCAAACGCTCTCCACCAACCTCACTTTAGCTCCAGCCCGCTCACAAAAAGCTCTCCATCCAACCTCCCCTGAGCTCCCGCTGCTACACAAACGCTCTTCCATCAACCTCACTGAGCTCCAGCTTCTCACAAACGCTCTCATCCAACCTCACTGAGCTCAGCTTGTGCTCTCCCCATCCAACCTCTCACTGAGCTCAGCTGCCGCTTCCATCCACCTCATGGCTCCAGCTTTCACAAACTCGCTCTCCCTCCAACACCTCACTGAGCTCCGGCCTGCCTCAACAAAACGCTCTCCATCCAACCTCATGAGCTCCAGCTGTGGCCAAAGGAAAAATGTGGCACAAGGATTTCAGTTCTATCAGATGTGCAAAAACTGGACAGAGACATCCCCAAGCGACCTGACGGAGCTACTGTGTAATCAAAGGGTGATTTAACCTTTTAGTATTGTTTTTTATTTTTTTTTTACTTGATACTCAGTCCCCTAGGGTATTTTTGCCACTAGGGCACACTTTCTCTGTCCTATGTACGCAGTTTTACTATTGTACTATGTACTATGTTGCTGTACATAGGATTTTGATTTCATTACCTATCTACACCCTGCCATAGCAGGTGCACCATAAACTAGCAGGTGGCCAGAAACCTGCATGAAGCTTCCTGCGCCATGGTACGCTGATGCCCCCTGCATTTACATTGGCAGGTGGTGATAGGACTTATTCCACAGGCATTGGTGGAGGTGCTAAGCGCAGGGATGGAGCTGGCCATTTCTGCTGCTAGCAGCGTTCCACGTCCGCCTGGCCGGAGCAGCGGCTACCATGACAGCTCGCACCTAGCAGCAGCACCGGCCCGAGAGACTGAGCGCCCACCCGCTCTAGCGGCAACCGCCCGCACCTAGTGGTAGCCTACCACCCGTGCAGAGCTGCCGCCCGCCCGCAACCAACAGAGCGCATGTGGCCACAGCGAGCCGACATTTATCGCTATTGGGCTGGCGGGAGACTAGTCTTTCGCGAATGCTGTAGAAAGCTGGTGGAAGGGTTTACCTGCGGAACTCCAGTCTTTGCAGGACTGAGAGTACATTGGATTATAAGACCACCTGTTTCCCCCCAAATTTGTCTGAAAAATACGGTATATAAAAACTATTTAGAATGTAAATAAATCTAAAAGAAACCAATTACAGCATCTACCATAAATCCCATATTGTTAGTATTATCAGTGCTTAACAAAAACACATACAGAACGGCAAGAAAATAAAGAAAAGCCATTAGAATCGCATGTCAGTGAATAGAAGCTAGGTTGTGATCCTTACTTGGTGGCACCACAGGGTCCCAGCAAAACTTATGGGATGTGCCAGCTATTGTCATTGTAGAATAAAGGCTGAGGGGAGATCAAATTAAATTTCGACATTGATCACATTGATTAAAATTTGTTTAATTTAGTGTAATAAAAATGAAAAGTAAAAAATTAGAAATTTTTTTATTATCAAACCTAATTAATTTTTCATTTGAAAAACCCAGCTCAATGATTCAGCAATCGTCTCTATAGGAGAAGATAAATAATAGTTAGAATACAAATGTTACAGTTTTAAGTATGATTGACCCAGGGTCATAGCTGCTTATCTCTTGCAAAACCTTCTAACCCAAAAATTGTATTGGCGTTTCAATAAAATTTCAACATCTCTATTTCTTCATGTTAAAAAAAGCCCGGGTCCATGTGTATCAAAAGAGCAGATATGCCCCAGGATGAGGAAAACAGCATGTATGGGAGTATGTATCTGCAATGAGGAATTCATACCTAAACAGGTAAGAGCATCTTTCCACATGGATGAGTGGCCCAGACAAATGCCCTGAAAACCTGTCCCCAGAAATAACACTGCCTACCACCAGTTCTGTTCTTCAGCGATGGTCCATGTTCCATCAATTTGGTGAAGCAATAAATTTGACTTATGAAAGAAGACAACCCTTTTTCAGTCCACTTCTGATAATACCGTGAAAATAGAAACCTATTCTGATGATGTAACTTGGTTAGCAAAAGTGCAGTGACACGTCTGCTCCAGGGCTCTCTACAATGTAGGGTTAGCAGAGGTGCAGAGACATCCGTCTGCTCCTGGCCCCATACACAGTAGGGTTAGCAGAGGTGCAGTGACATCTGTCTGATCTGGAGCCCCATACACAGTAGGGTTAGCAGAGGTGCACTGACCTCCGTCTGCTCCGGGGCCCCCTACACAGTAGGGTTAGCAGGGTGCAGATTGACAATCAAGTCTGCTCCGGGGCCCATACACAGTAAGGGTTAGCAGAGGTGCTGTTGACATTGTCTGCTCCAGCGTCCCCATTACTAAGTAGGGTTAGCAGAGGTACAATGACGCCCGCTGCTTCCAGGGCCCCTTACACAGTAGGTGTTAGCAGAGGTTGCAGTTGGACATCCGTTCTGCTCGGGGGGTCCATACACAGTAGGGTTAGCAGAGGAGCAGTGACAATATCTGCTCCAGGGCCCCATAACAGTAGGGTTTAACAGTGGCGCAACTGACTTCCGTCTGCTCCGGGCCCTCTCATACACAGTAGGGATAGCAGAGGTGCAGTGACATCCGTCTGCTCCGGGGTTTGCCATACACAGTAGGGTTAGCAGAGGTGCAGTGACATCTCCATCTGCTCCGGGGCCCATACACAGTAGGGTTAGCAGATGTGCAGTGACCATCCGTTGTGCCCCGGGGTCCCCCATACACAGTAGGTTAGCAGAGGTGCAGTGACATCCGTCTGCTCCGGGGCCATACACCTAGTACGGTTAGCAGAGTGTGCAGTCGGACAATACATTGCTCCTGGGCCCTATACCACCATTATGGTTAGCAGAGGTTGCAGTGACATCTGTCTGCTCTACGACCCCATACACAGTAGGTTTAGCAGTGGTGCAGTGACATCCTGTCTGCTCCGGGTCCCATTCACAGCAGGAGAGCAGAGGTGCAGTGACATCCGTCTGCTCCAGGCCCATACACAGTAGGGTTAGCACAGGGTTGCAGTGACATCAGTCTGCTCAGGGCCCCATACACAGTAGGGTTAGCAGAGGTGTACAGTGACATCCGTCTGCTCCAGGTGCCCATACCAGTAGGGTTAGCAGAGTGCAGTGATATCCGTCTGCTCGGGGCCTATACACGTATGGTTAGCAGGTGCAATGGACATCCGTCTCCTCCAGGGCTCCATACACAGTAGGGTTAGCAGAGGTGCAGTTGAATCCATCTGCTCCGGGGCCCCTTACCACAGTAGGGTTTAGCAGAGGTGCAGTGACATCCGTCTGCTCGGAAGGCCCCATGCACATGTTAGGGTTAGCAGAGGTGCAATGGACATCTGTCTGCTTCCGGAGGTCCCCATACACAGTAGGGTTAGCAGAGGTGCAGTGACAGTCGTCTGCTCCGGGGTCACATACACAGTTAGGGGGATAGCAGAGGTTGCAGTGGACATCCTGTGTGCTCCGGATGGGTCCCATACAAAGTAGGGTTTAGCAGAGGTGCAGATTGACATCCGTTGCTCTGCGGCCCATACACAGTAGGGTTTGCAGAGGTGCGAGTGGACATCCGTGCTTGTGTGCTCCAGGGTTCCCATACACAGTAGGGTAGCAGGGTAGTTTGTAGTGATATCGTTGCTTCTGCTCCAGGGGCCCCATACACAAGTCGGTTAGCAGAGGCTGCAGTGAAATCCGTCTGCTCCAGGGGCCCCATCACAGTAGGGTAAGCAGAGGTGCAGTGACTCGTCTGCTCCAGGGCCCCATACACAGTAGGGTTAGCAGAGGTTGCAGTGCATCCGATACTGCTCCACAGGGCCCCATACACAGTAGGGTAAAGCGAGGTGCCAGCTGGCATCCGCGTCTGCTCCAGGGGCCCCATTACACAGTTCGGGTTGCAGAGGTGCAGTGACATCGTCTGCTCCAGGGGCCCCTACACACACTAGGGTGTAGCGCAGAGGTGCAAGTGACATCGTCTGCTCCTGGGCCCATACACAGTAGGGTAAGCAGAGGTGAGTGACGTTCCATCTGCTCCGGGGCCCCATACACAGTAGGGTTAGGCGAGGTGCAGTGACATGCGTCTGCTGCGGGGCCCCATACACAGTAGGGTTAGCAGGAGGCGCAGTAAACATCCGTCTGCTACGGGGCCCATACACAGTAGGGTTAGCAAGAGGTGCCAGTGATATCGTGCTGCTCCAGGGCCCCTTACACAGTAGGGTTAGCAGGTGCAGTGACATCCGTCTTGCTCCAGGCCCCGATACACAGTAGGGTTAGCAGAGGTGCAGAGACATGCGTTCTGTTCCAGGGTCCATAACAGTAGAGTTAGCAGAGATTCTGTGACAGTCCCGTCTCCTCCAGGGCTCCATACACAGTAGGGTTAGCAGAGATGCAAAGACATGTCTGCTCCGGGGCCCTATACACAGTAGAGTTTGATGCTGTTTTAGAAACACATCTGGTTGCCTCTGGGTCATTTTGGCAATGGGCTGCTCCCCTGTATTGTACCCTCTGCCCTCTTGCACCTTCGTAGTCGCCATTCCCGTCTCACATCAATGGCACTCAGTGTTTTGCAGTTTCCAGGTCTCTTATTCGGAATGAAACTTTTTTTCCACTCACACTACTTTCCCAAACCTCGCAGTTACAGAAATACTGACACCGAAAAGCTACTAATCATCTCTTTTGCCCATTTTACCCATTACACCAAGGAGGGATGTATGTGCAGACAGCCTACCCCACCAAGCCAGCGCACCACACGTGACCTCCTTCATGAACTCTGCGCTGCTGACCTCAGTAATAGGAAGCGGTCATAATAATGTGGATCAACAGCGTTTATTGTACAATTATGCCTTATTATATAATAATATATATATATTATATTTATACTTAATATTATATTTATATATATATATATATTTATGTAATATTTATTATTAACACACAACTCAGCTTGCTGAAACAATAACGCCCTATAAATCTCTGCCCTAATTCTACGGGCGGCGATCCCTTCCCGCCAGATATCTCAGCACATTGCCTTTTCTCAGTGAATATGTATTACCGCTGCCTGAGTTGGTTGATGCATTTTTAATATTTAGCATCTTTTATATTATTATTTAGCTGGTAAATAATAAAAAGAATCAAGACTCAAAAAGAATTGGACGATCAAGAGGCCGCCTGTCCCTCTCCGGCTGCAATAATGTGAGCGGCAGCAAAGTAGAAAATAGACATTTATAGTTGAAAGGCCGGTGAATGAGCGAAGCAGCGTGGGCCCGCTCTGCCGGGGAGAGGAATACGGGGAAGGTCGCCTGGTGAGAGGTTTATTTACTGTTGTGGCATGAATAATAATCTGACGGGCAGGATTCCCTCTGTCACCGGTACAGGAGCCAGGGAAATAGCTTTCTTATTTCGGACACATTGTTGATGAAGAGCTGACGGTGGGAGAGACTTGCGCTAACGAGACGTGCATATGCTAAGTGAGGGTTCATTACTGTGGTCTTGGTAGGACGACCGAGGGAGTCCGCGCATTACTGCAGCTGAGACACTCACAAACATGGTCTTCATTGCTCAGGATCTGGCACAGTCACATCCTTCACCGGACTTGTCTCTGTAAATGGAGTTGAATTTTCAGCTAATATTCTGCATTATAAATGCACTCAGAATACCTACATCTTCCCTACAGAGATTTCCTAGGCACCCGCTATTAGTATAGAGATCAACATAATATGAATAAGAGCAGGCTTGGACTGGCCCACAGGAGAATAGGGGAAACTCCCGGTGGGCCCCTGAGCATTGTAGACTTGAAGCTCTTTTTTAACTGCATATACAGTACAGAACAAAAGTTTGGACACACCTTCTCATTCCAAGAGTTTTCTGTATGAACTTCTTATGCACTGTTCTAATGTCCATTTCTTGTGTTCTTTAGCCCCAAACAAGTCTAGGACTCACCGCTGCTAAGGAGGCAACAAGCCAGGAAGAGACTTGTTTGGGCTAAAGAACACAAGGAATGGACATTAGACCAGTGTCCTGAAAATACAGAAACTCTTGGAATGAGAAGACTTTTGGACTGGACTGTACATTCTCAGAAGAGGCAGAAAAGCAGAGAAAGAGAGGAAAAAAACAAAAGGCAGAGTATAGGAGGCATATACAGTCATTTACAGTAGATGTAGGGTGGGCCTTAAACCCCTTTAGGACCTTGCGATTTTTTTGTTGTTGTTGACACGTTCGTTTTTCCCTCCTCACCTTCCCAGAGCCATAACTTTTTTATTTTTCCACCTACATAGACATATGGCTTTTATTTTGCGGGACAAAGATGTACTTTCTAGTGGACTATACTGCACTATAGCATATACTGGGAAACCGCAAAAGTGGGAGCAAATCGTAGAAAAAAAAACAATGTTGGCGGGGCGTGTTTGCTTTTTACGGCATTTCAATCTACGATTGTATCTTATGCGCGTGTCTACAGGTTGAGATGCATCCGGCAATTTACCAAACATGTAGATTTTCCATTCTGTTTCTCGTACCGTAAAAAAATCCAAACATTTTCTATTTTTGAAATTTGCGCGCGGCGCATTTGTACGTCCAATAACTTTTTTGTACTAACACCTACCGACGTCAGTGAGGGTACATTTTTTACGGGTTGAAGTGTACTTTTTATTGCTAGCAGTTTGGAATGCGTGCTACTTTTTTATCACTTTTATTCCAATTTTAAGTGACGTTTAAATATTACCAAAAATGCAATTTTGGCGTTTGGGGGGGGAAAAAAATTTTTTTTCTTCTAGTGTTCAGCGTACTGGGATACAAATATTGTTATTTCATTTATAGATCGGACTTTTTCAGAACGCGGCGACACCACATATGTGTAAACTTTTTAAATTATTTATGTTTTTATTTGAAAAAGGGGAAAGGGGTGGATTTGAACTTTTAATAACTTTTTTTTTTGTTACTTTGAAACTTTATTATTTATTTATTTTTTGTACTTTAACATTGAGTCCCCCTATGGTGCTTGACCTGCGGCTGGAAGTGGGGATAACGAAGACATGGCAGCGGTGGTAGCCTTCACAAGGCTCCCCGCTGCCATGTCAAGGCATCGGATCACCCAGCTACACGAAGCGATCCCCTTGCAAAACCCCCTAGGGACCCTGGGACGTACTCATGCATCCAGGGTCTTAAAGGGTTAAAATAAAACTCCACTGTTGGGCCAAGAAAACCACTCAATGATGGTCGCCTGGAATCAACTTCAACTGTGGGCCCTAGACATCCCCCGTCCGACACTGTTTACAGTAAGGTCAAGAAGTAATTATATATGAAGACCATGTTAATAATGGCGGCTGCACTATTTGTCTCTTCTCACTTAGGGGTGTACTCATTTTTGTTGTCACTTAGGGGTCTACTCACTTAGGGGTGTACTCACTTTCATCTTTTCATGGGACAACACTGAAGATATGCAAACACAACACAATATCAGCAGCTCTACAAGCATTATAAAACAGTCAAAGGGGACATAGGAATTTTTTGGGAAAAGTATTTCTTCTACTTGGATCATACAGAACTTTTTTTTTGAGAGTTCCTAGGGCACTGTGTCGTTGAGACTGTCTAGATCTAAAACTCACTTTGTTGCCCATTGCAACGAATCAGATCATCCTTTCATTTCCTATAGTGCTCTGGAAAAAGGAGAGGGCCATTTGATTGGTTGCTATGGGCTCTGATTGGTTGCTATGAGCTCTGATTGGTTGCTATGGGCTCTGGTTGGTCGCTTTGGGGCTGCTGGAGGGTTACTATGAGCCCTGATTGGTTATTATGGGCTCTGATTGGTTGCTATGTGCTCTGATCGGTTGCTGTGTGCTCTGGTTGGTTGCTATGGGCTCTGGATGCTATGGGCTCTGGTTGCTATGGGCTCTGATTGGTTGCTATGGGCTCTGGTTGGTTGCTATGGGCTCTGGTTTGTTGCTATGGGTTCTGATTGGTTGCTATGGGAAACAAAGTAAGTTTTAGATCTAGACACTTTTCATACATGTGGCCCTTACTATATATTTTTGATCAATACTGTAAAGGCCCATCTACCACAGCAAGGTGACCTCAATTCATATGGGAACCTACGCTACATGCTGCCTCTCCTGGTGTCTGTTCAGAGCCCCACATTTCAGTGAGAGAAGATTCCAGCTATAACCTGAACTGATTAAGAAACCTGTGCAGGTGCATGAAGTGCAAAAACCAAGATGTGGGCAGCCACTTCCCAATGTAAACAGTCAAAAAAACTACATCTGGTAAGCACATTTTGAAAAATGATTATATAAGAGCACTCTGGTGCGGCAGCCAAAAGCAATGCAAACACCACACAGTATCAGCAGTTCTACAGGAACTAAAAACAGTCAAAGAGGACATAGGAATTTTTGGAAGAGGATTTCTTCTAGTTTGGAATATATGGAAATGTTGAGGTTCTCGGTCTACATTTTTGATTAAAACTGTAAATGCCCACCTACTGTGGCAAGGGGACCTCAATTAAGATGGGAACCTACGCTATGTGTCACCTCTCTTGGTGTCCGTTCAGACCTCCACATTTCAGGGAGAGAAGAGTCAAGCTATAACCTGATCTGATTAAGAAACCTGGAATCTTCTCTTACTGAAATTGTGGAGGTCTGAACACACACCAAGAGAGGTGGCAGATAGTATAGTTTCCCATCTGAACTGAGGCCACCTTGCTGTTAGTTGGTGGGCATTTACAGTTTTGATCAAAAATGTTCACTAAGAACCTCAAAATTTCCATATTGTTACAAGCGGCCCCTCAGCCCGCAAATTGGGCTGCGGGCTCACTCATATCCCCGCTATCCCTCTGCTTCGGGGGACTAGTGGCGCCAAGGTCCGCGTGTTGGGCCAATGGGCGCAACTCGTTCCCCTGTGAACGCATTTCTTACCCACTGCGCGCTCTTGCCTCCCGTGTCCTCTGCCAGCGTTTGCACGCAGTCCCCGCTCCCTATGGACATGCACGCCCTGGCTCTCTCAAATTTAAAGTGGCAGCACGCCTGGTAATTTGGATTGATGACGGCCGCTGACCTATAAATGGGGTCACTTTCATTATGTTCCCCGCTGCCTGTCCCCGATCGAGTTTGCCACATGTTTTGGTACCCCACTGCACCCGGCTGCCTCCGCAAGTGTAAGTCGAGGGGATAGCGACCTGATGGAATCCCCCCGCTGCAAGTAGGTGAACACTGGGACCCACTTAGACTCTGCTCCTGGCGTGGCTGATTACCATCGCTTGGTGTGGTCCAGTGGATCCACTATCCCGCCGATTACAAATACAGTATATTCCAAAGTAGCAGAAATGCTCTTCCAAAACATTCCTATGGTCCTTCTTTGACAGTTTTTTTTAGTGCTCGTAGAGCTGCTGATATTGTGTTTGGCATTGCTTTGCCACACCAGTGTGCACCTATGACCTATTTTTCACAATGGATGCGCCTGACATATTTATTTTTAGGACTGTTTGCATTGGGAACTGCAGCCTGGAGTTGTCTTGTTGAAAAATGGAGAAAAGGCCACACCACTGCGTTCCAGATTAATTAAATGTAAGGACGAGCTATTATTGTACCCTATAAATAAAGGGGACTAGTGGGAAAGCGGTACTGTATGTTGTTGCTTCATCCCCACCCAAAATCCTAGGAGTAGGACTGGTGTGATGTTCCCTTGTGACGAACTCTTTATTTTGTTGGCCACCCAATCTACAGACCAATCTCTGGCTGTCAATGCATCAAAATAGAAAGGAGGGAAGTCATTGTGAGAGGATAAGACTCCATCCAGCCTCCATTGCCATCTTTCTCTGCCCATGATGACCATGATGCAATTATGGAATTGTAACATTTTTTCCAAAGGTTTCTGGCCGGTTAACCCGTGGACATGCTCTGAGTATACATAATACATATGTTCTTAAAAGGGGGGGGGGGGGGGGGGGGGGGAGGAACCACCCAAAAGTATCATCAAATTTTTTTTCTTTTCCCATAATACAAGCAATATGTGTCTGATTGTATGTTTTTTTTTTCTTTTTTTCATTGGGTAATCGTATATATATTTATTTATTTATGTTAAATTATTTATTTAGATATATTTGTATGTTTTTTATAATCCCCTATGTACATTGCTCTCTCTGACTTCTATTCTGTAATTTCTGGTTGCAGAGCGTGAGAACAGTGCTGACAATTCTTCTTCCAGGCGGTTAATGGACTGAGGAATGTGTAAGTATTATCGGCATGTCTTTATAAGTGTAAAAAAAAAAAACTGTTCCCAGTACAGGAATATATTACCACATTATCTTTTCATGTATTGCTATTTTGATTCTCTTATCTAATCTATCTGCTTAGCAAACAATTAGGAGGTTACCATTATGGTTCCCATTCCCCCATTACCTGACTGTTATTTGTAATTGAGACTGCATGCAGATAAGCAAACAGTTGCAGTAAGTGGAGACTAAGACTTCGCGGCCATTCAGGAGTTTTTATCTCTTTAGTAATCACAGCTCTAGAAAAAGACAGATAAATTTTTAATTAAATTTGTTATAGTGACCGGGGATTCTGGAGAAGGGTTCTTGGATAACATTTCTAGATATAATAATTTAACAGTTATAGAGACCGGGATTTCTGGAGAAGAGTTTCTGGAACATTTTAGATGTAATAATATAACAAGTTATAGTGTCCAGGATTTTGGAGGAAGGGGTCTGGATACTTTTCTAGATGTAATAATAGAAAACAAGTTATAGTAACAGGATTCTGGAGAAGGGTCTAGAGAATACTTTTCTAGATGTTAATTAATAAACAAGTATAGTGGACCGGGATCTGGAGAAGGGTCTGGATACATTTCTAGATGTAATAATATAACAAGTTTAAGGCCGTGTTCACACGGTTATTCCCGACAGATTTGGAGTCCGGATTGCGCTCACAAACTCCGCCGTGATATAAGGGGCGGGACGGGGGCGGGGGCCGGAGCGCGGCGGGGGCGCGATCCCCGGCCCCATAGACAATGATTATTACGGTGCGGTACCGCGCTGTAAATAATGTGCCAATGTCACTTTCTCTATGAGAGCATTGGATTACCGTAATTACTCGGACGATTGGCTGCCGTATTGCAGCGCTAATCCGGCGCGCAGTACGGCGCAAATCCGCGGCAAACATAAGCCGTGTGAAACGTGGCCTTATAGTGCCAGGATTCTGGAGAAGGGTCTTGGATACATTTCTAGATGTATAATATAAAAGTAACAGTGACCAGGATTCTGGAGAAGGGGTCTGGATACATTTCTTAGATGTAATAAGGGAACAGTTATAGTGACCAGGGTTCGGAGGAAGGGTACTGGATACATTTCTAGATGTAATAATATAAACAAGTTAAAGTGACCGGTATTCTGGGGAACGGTCTGAATTCATTTTAGATGTAATAATTAACAAAGTTATAGTGACCGGAGGATTCTGGAGAAGGGTCTAGATAACATTTCTAGATGTAATAATATAACAAGTTCAAGTGACGGGATTTGGGGAAAAGGGTCTGGATACATTTCTAGATGTAAATTTATAACAATAATATACAGATTCTGGAGAAGAGGTCTGGATAATATTTCTAGATGTAATAATATAAACAATGTTATGTGACCGGGTTTGGGAAGGGTCTGGATACATTTCTTTATTAATATAACAAGTTATAGTGACCGGATTCCGGGAGAAGAGGGTCCTGGATTACATTTCTCGATGTAAATAATTATAAACAGTTATAGTGCGGGTTTCTGGAGAAGGGTCTGGATACATTTTTTATGTAATATAAACAAAGTTATAGTTGACCGGGATTCGGAGAAGGGTCTGGTACATTTCTAGATGTAATAATATAACAAGTTATAGTTACAGGGTTCTGGAGGGTCTGGATACATTTCTAGATGTATAATATAACAAGTTAATAGTGACCGGGATTCTGGAGAAGGGTCTGGATACATTTTCTAGATGTAATTAATATAATCAAGTTATAGTGACCGGGATTCTGGAGAAGGGTACTGGATACATTTCTAGATGCAATTAATATCACAATTAGAGCACAATAAGGTTGAACCAGGATGCACGTCTGTTTTTTTCAGCTTACAAACTATTGGCGACATCTATGAATTCGTCTTCACTATTGTTTTGAGGAAGTATAACAGGCGTACAGGCAAAACTTGACCTCAATGTGCGCCTGATGACACATTTTAATGAGCGAAACTGCCATACAAAGTTTGCGCATAACACTTTCATTCATACTATCGTATTGTACACTCTTCTATGTCTATTTAGAACTAGTGTGCCAGCGCCAAGTCAAGAAAATGGTGCACACAAATTCATAGATGTCGCCCTGTGTGACAATGTAATTGAATAGAACTGTTGAAATTAAAAAACAAAAAATGCTAACAAACATTGTAAAAAAAAAAAATTCCATGAATATTCGTTTTAAAAAAAATTCTCCTTTTGGATGGTAACGTCCCTTTAAATCTGTAGCCTTAGATTAACATAAATTTAAATCTTAACGATGAAGAAAAACTTGTAAAGAAATCTGTAATTTTCCATCTTTCTTTTTTCTTATCAAACCTTAGATCTGTAATGAATTGCCATTTAAGAAATGAGCCATATGTGCTCGGTGTGAGGAGAAGTGAGAGGCAGAACTATCGCTGCAGGAAGTTTCATGGAATTGTGGGGTAATCAATTACTCAGACGTTTACAGTAAACATGCAAATTAAGTCCTCAACTTACAGAATTCATATCAAATATGGCTGTTTTCACACAAAAAAAAAAAAGCGTAGAATTTTTCTCTCCTTTCAAACGATGTTTTTAAAGTTTTTAAGACTAAAACGCAAGAACTTATTTTTCTGGGTGACCCATTATAACAAAAGAAAATCTGCCTCATAGGACGACATGTATGATTTTTAATGCCCAGGCGCCATTTATAGTAGTGTAGAATGTGCCTGGATTTGCCGTTCTGAAGATATAAATGTGTAGCTGCGTACGGTTGTAGTGCGACACATCCACCACGCCCACTGATCTCAGCGCCTTACAAAGTACCACGGGCGCTCTGTAATGCACCTGATTAGAGATGGGCGAATTTCTCAAAAATTCGATTCGGTCAATTCGACAAATTTTCCGACAAAATATGATTCGTCCGAAATTACTTCGGCACGAATAGTAAAAGCAGTATTTCCAGGCTGCACAGAGCACTGCAGGTTGCTGTAGATCGTTGTGCCATGCTTAATATGCAGAGGGAGCTTAGTTTGGTGTTCATACAATGTTGTGTTTTGGTATAGACACGCCATGACTGCCGCCGCTTCTTAGAATCGCTTCACTATAAAATTCCCTGGGCACTTAAGAGGCAAAAACTTGACCAAAAACTGAAGCGGGAATGTAGCCTGATAAAGTCATGGCAGCGGAAAGCTGGAAAAAAACAAGCGAGGGCTCAGGTGGCAACATCTAGTACCAGAGTGTGGACGGTGACGGCGGCAGCCACAGCAGCATGAAGGTCAGAGAGTGGCACAATGACATTCTGGTAGGGTGGCAAAAAACAGGAGTAGGCACAGAGGGCACAATGACTGAGAAGCGGAGGTCACGGGCGGGCAGCAAGAGTATGAAGGTCAGGCAGTGGCACAATGACATTCTGGAGGTGGCCAAAAACAGGAGGAAGCACAGAGTGGCACCAATGACTGAGAGCGGAGGGTCACGGCGGGAGCATGGCATGAGGTCAGGCAGTGGCACATGACATTCTGGAGGCTTGCGGCAAAACAGGAGGAAGCCACAGAGTGCACCAATGACAATTCTCGGAGGGTGGCAAGAACTAGTTATTAGGCACAGAGGTGGAACATTCACATAGTGTGGAGGTCACGGCTTGGCATGCAGTTTGAGGTCAGGACGAGTGGCACAATGCATTCTGGGGCCAGCAAACAGGAGGAAGCCACAGAGTGCCACAATCACACAGTGTGGAGGTCACGGCGGCAGCAGCATGAGGTCAGGCAGTGACACAATGACTGAGAGCGGAGGTCACGGCGGCAGCAGCATGAGGTCAGGCAGTGGCACAATGAACGTGTGGGGAGACATGGCAGCAGGCACGAAGCAACAGCATTGAGGTCAGAGGAGCAGAGAGTGGAAATGACACGCGTGGATGTCACGGCAACAGCAAAAACAGCGAGCGAAGCAAGCATGAGGTCATAGAGTGGGACAAAGACAGAGTGTGGAGGTGGGTGGCACATACCAGTCCCTGGTAAATATGGTTGTGCTGATGGAGAAATGGCAGCAGACTTGTGTGGATAGTGGGGGGCGGCACAGAATAAGGCTGAGGCATGTAGTTTGAACCCAGACTGGACGCCTAAGGCATTGGTGTGTGGAAAATCCTGGCCGATCCACGCATGATTCTCTTGACAAAGGTCCAGTCGTTCCACATTTCCAGTGGACAAGCGGGTTTCTCCTTGGGGTACGCTGGCCCCGCGCAGTCTGAACACCACTCTGGATGCCACCCACTACTGGCCGGGCAGGACAAGCTTC
>JAODAL010067122.1:0-17447 GCA_025379985.1 Phyllomedusa bahiana
TTAGGTGATTAAAAAGTGTCGAGTCTTACGAACAATGTGCCTAACACATACATTAGGCGCATTATACATCGTAGACGGCTCAGTTAGGTGCATTGTACACCAGAAAAAGGGTGAAAACCCCTTTCTTACATGTTGCCCAATGTGTCACGAGAAAACAGTCTCTGAATCACATGGATAGGTAAAAGTGTCAAAAAGTTATTCTCACATAAAGTGACACATGTCAGATTTCAAAAATTGGGCTAAGGCCAAAACTGGCTGCGGCAGTAAGGGGATAATCCCCAGAAGAAATCCTGGGACCCTGGTATTAGTCTATATCAGCACACTTTCTGGCCTTAGCAATAGCAACCTCTCAATTCTTTTTGGTCATGGTTAACTTGAACTTGAACTTAATTTGTTGAATCAAAGCAAACAACCTAAATTGGAGTAAAACCTTGGGCAGGAGTCAAATCATTAATGAAGTCAATTGAAATGCCAGTCCAAGGTTCAGGTGGAACAGGCAAAGGCTTGAGAAGAATCAAAAGTACCTGTCTAGATGGCTTAGTCTGAGCACATACTGTGCACAAGAAAACAATATTAAATATTAAAGGGTTTTTACCACAAAGTAAAAGTGACGTGGGAAGTTTGCAAATTAAATAATAAACATTTTCACCATTCATTATTATTAAAAATTCTGTATCATTTTAGTTTTAGCTGCTACGTTAGTGATCCATACTGTACATCTTATCTCCAGGGGATACAACCAGTGATGAGAGCTCTTCAGTCCTGGAAGCACATGCTCAGACAACACCTCTCCTTTCAGGCAGCTACTGCCAATCTATTCCATGCCTAGTAATCACACACACTCACTGCTGAGAGAGTGTTTACCCCAGGCGATGTCACTCTACTCCTGTCTTCTGTCTACTTCTTACTAATTAGTCAAACAGTTCAAATAAATGAAAGGAAAAAAGAAACCTCAATCATGTATGTGCATTGAGGAAAAAATCAACCTTTGAACCTAGGACCTATATGCTGAAAGGCAGAAGTGTTTGACTAGAGTAAGCACAATGTGTCAAAGGCCATGGTGATGTCAAACCTGCTGGGTCACGTGACATGCAGTTCAAATAAATCATACCCGCCCCTTTTAAAAACACTGAAGGCTTAAGTAGAACAAACAGGGCATAAAATACCTTTGTGATAAAATATAATGTCCTGTCTCCAACCAGGCCACCAGTAGAGGAGGGAGAAGAGTTCACAGATCCACCTATCTCTGAGATAACCAGACAGTAGAAATGAATGAATCCAAGATGTCATTTTGCTGCTGAGACCAGAGGACACATGAGATAGTCCTCTCTGGTTTTCCAGAAAAGACATTGGTTGAAGCCAGGATACAATTTGGAAAGATGATACGTGCTGTGTACTCCAGAAAGAGAGCATCTATTTTACAGTTCTACTCTGCTGGATGATAGGTCAGAATGAAGTTGAATTAAGAAAAGAACAGGGTCCATCGAGTTTAGCGAATTTGATGCCAATGAATTGATGCCATGTTTCACTACCAGCGGCTCACAACCTCCAATAGAGTAGTTCTTATTTACAAAGTAAAATGTCTTTGAAAATAAGTCACATTGAAGGTACTATTCTTCTGGAAGAGTACTGTACCTACTCCAGTCAAAGAAGAGTCAACCTTCAGAAGAAATGGCTTAATAAAAGGTGGACTTTGGGGTGGTTAAAGGCTTGCTCCATAGAAGCTGGCCACTCCCAAGTATTCTCTCTTTTTTTGTAAGAGTAACTGGGGACAAAGCACTCTGGGAGTTTTTGACTAAATTGGTGAGAGTAATTTGCAATTTGCAAAGCCAAGGAATCACTTAAGAGAATCGGACACACAGCTAACAACCAGTTCTATGAAGTAAACTAGGAAGAGTAGCTCTTGTTGCTCCTATGTTATTGGTATAGGATAGCGAAAAAGATTTTGTTAACAAAATGCTGGACGATAGCTGGGCCATTGGAAAGACAAGGGCATCACCAGATATCCACAATGTCCATCATGGCGACATTTCTATCAGAATGCTTGTATAGAAAATTATGATCCAGAAGAAAAGGTCACAATTGCAGACAAAAGAATGTGTAGAATAGAATTTTACCTAAGATAGCCTCTCTTACTAGCCATAGGTGCTGGGGATTTCCAACTTGAAAGAACATTCTCAAAAGAAATTATTTTGGGCCACACAATGAAGTAACCATTTTGAATCTCTGATAACGCTTGTTCACAAAATGTTTCTGAAAAATTGGTGCAAGATGAGCTTAGAAGGTTCATTTGACTTCACACTATCTCTGAGCAACCCTGATGTGCATAGCCAGCATTACAAGATTTCCCACGGAAGTCGGCAGATCATGAACAGCAAGTTCATCCTTAATGTGACCAGCAAATTCTTCTCAGAAGGTAGCAACCAGTGCTTAATTATTTGTTATACATCTTTTCCTCCTCCTTTTAAATGTGCACTGTGGAACTCTCATTATGTTTGTAACAAACTCACTAATGTTCATGACCTGTTCCTCCCTAACTCCCTCAACCTGCTAGCACTCACAGAAACATGGCTCCAGGAATCTGACACTGCTTCCCTTGCTGCTTTCACCTAGGGCGGCCTACACTTCACCCATATCCCCAGACCTGAGACAGGGTGGAGGAGTAGGCATACCTCTTTCTCCACAAGTCATTCTCCCTGCGCCCTCCCTCATGGTCTACACCCTCAGACTCTTTTGTCTATTTTCTACTAGAGTAGTGGTTGTATACAGACCCTCTGGCTTACCCTGCCAGTTTCTTGATCATTTTTCTTCATGCCTCCCTCACAACCTCTCTACTGAAATACCCATATTTATGGGTGATTTCAACATCTGCATTGACGTCACCATGTCGCCTTCCGTCTCTCAGTTTCTTTCACAAACATCTTCCCTTGACCTCTCAAATTTTACACATCACATTTCACCACCCACAAGGATAGGAACTCTCTTGATCTGGTCTTCAGTCATCTCTGCTCAATTTCTAACTTTACTAGTTCTCCTTATGCACTCTATGATGATAACCTTATCTCTTTCACTATCACCAATTCTCAGCCTTCTCTGGAAACACCTTCCCATCACACATTTAGAAATCTCCACTATAAACACTCAGGAACCCATAGACACTCTACAGTTCTCACTGTCCACAATCTCCTCCATCTCCTGTCCTAACCTGATTGTTAAACACTATATTGAAACTCTTTCAACCACCCTTGACATATTGGCACCACTCAAATCAAGACACCGGTAGCCTTGACACACGCCTCAGACACGGTTTATACAGCGAAGTTACAGGTGTGTTCCACTCCCAATTCATGCTTGGGACTTACCACACTGCCCTTCACTGTGCCAAACAGAACTATTTCACCTCCCATATCTCAACATTACACAACAGCCTAATGCTTTCCACTCCCTCCTCAGCCCTGAAGGCTCAAGATGTTCCCCGGTCCACTGTATCTCTGTTACTGAAAGAAATGATCCACTCACTTCAAATAGAAAATTGGCAATATCCAGCAAAACATCATATCTCAGTCTCCAGGTAATACCCATCCTGTCCCCTCCTGCACATCCTCTAGTCTGCTCTCAGAACTTGACCTAACGATGGAAGAAATATCCAGTATTTTCTTGTCTGCTCAACCCACTATCTGCTCTAGTGACCCCATTAATTCCCACTACGTCCAGTATATTTCTCCAGCAGTCATTTCCCACCATACTGCAATCTTTAACCTCTGTCCTTCCATCTTCCTTTAAACACGCTGTTAAAACCCCTTTACTAAAAAAACACCACTTTGGAACTGTCCTGGACTGACCAGACTCTAACCTGCCCTTCATCTCTAAACTCTTGGAATGCTTGGTCTAATCCACTATCTCTCTCCTAACTCTCTTATCGACCATCTGCAGTCAGGTTTCAGTACTTTACACTGGACAGAAACATCTCTAGCTAAAGCTTCAAATGATCTCCTGATGGCTAAATCTCAGGACAACTACTGTTTGTTGTTTCTTCTGGATCTCTCTGCAGCATTTAACACTGTAGATCAGCGGTCCCCAACCTTTTTTCTACCAGGGACCGTTTTGATGCACGACAATTTTTCCACGGCCCAGTGGGGGGTGGAGTTATTGGCGGCGTAGTTATTAGGGGCGGGGTTATGGAGGGGGTTGGATGTTTAGAATCACACACACAAAAAAAACCCAATAAAGTGTATACTGTGTCATTTAGGGGTATCGTATGCGGTAACCAGTATTTTATAACTGGAGACTGATTGTCAGCTCTGTGGGTCACTATTATATTAATAATGCTGACCCACAGAGCTGATAATCAGTCTGCAGTAATATTGGTCAGCTCTGTGGGTCAGCATTATACATGTATATAATATACATATGTAATCAGCTCTGTCATTATAGAGATATATGCCCCCTGTAATAATAAATATATTCCCCCAGTAGTGATAGTGATACATAGCTGCCCCCAGTAGTGATAATGACACATAGCTGCCCCCAGTAGTGATAGTGATACATAGCTGCTCCAGTATTGCTAGTGGTACATAGCTGCCCCCAGTAGTGATAATGAAACATAGCTGCTCCAGTAGTGATAGTGACACATAGCTGCCCCTGTAGTGATAATGACACATAGCTGCCCCTGTAGTGATAATGACACATAGCTGCCCCAGTAGTGATACATAGCTGCCCCAGTAGTGATACATAGCTGCCCCAGTAGTGATACATAGCTGCCCCAGTAGTGATACATAGCTGCCCCAGTAGTGATAGTGATACATAGCTGCCCCCAGTAGTGATAGCTGCCCCAGTAGTGATACATAGCTGCCCCAGTAGTGATACATAGCTGCCCCAGTAGTAATACATAGCTGCCCCAGTAGTGATAGTGATACATAGCTGCCCCCAGTAGTGATAGTGATACATAGCTGCCCCCAGTAGTGATAGTGATACATAGCTGCCCCTGCAGTGCTAATAATACATAGCTGCCCCAGTAGTGATAGTGACAGTAGCTGCCCCAGTAGTGATAATGAAACATAGCTGCCCCAGTAGTGATAGTGATACGTAGCTGCCCCCAGTAGTGATAGTGATACGTAGCTGCCCCCAGTAGTGATAGTGACAGTAGCTGCCCCAGTAGTGATAATGAAACATAGCTTGTCCAGTAGTGATAGTGACACATAGCTGCCCCAGTAGTGATACATAGCTGCCCCAGTAGTGAAACATAGCTGCCCCAGTAGTGATAGTGATACATAGCTGCCCCAGTAGTGATACATAGCTGCCCCAGTAGTGATAGTGATACATAGCTGCCCCAGTAGTGATAGATAGCTGCCCCAGTAGTGATACATAGCTGCCCCAGTAGTGATACATAGCTGCCCCAGTAGTGATAGTGATACATAGCTGCCCCCAGTAGTGATAGTGATACATAGCTGCCCCCAGTAGTGATAGTGATACATAGCTGCCCCTGCAGTGCTAATAATACATAGCTGCCCCAGTGCATGCTAAGTAACAAGCTGCCCCAGTAGTGATATGAAACTAGTGAGCTGCCCCAGTAGTGATAGTGATACGTAGCTGCCCCAGTAGTGATAGTGATACGTAGCTGCCCCAGTAGTGATAGTGATACGTAGCTGCCCCCAGTAGTGATAGTGATACGTAGCTGCCCCCAGTAGTGATAATGATACGTAGCTGCCCCCAGTAGTGATAATGATACGTAGCTGCCCCCAGTAGTGATAGTGATACGTAGCTGCCCCCAGTAGTGATAGTGATACGTAGCTGCCCCCAGTAGTAAAAGTGATACGTAGCTGCCCCCAGTAGTGATAGTGATACGTAGCTGCCCCAGTAGTGATAGTGATACGTAGCTGCCCCCAGTAGTGATAGTGATACGTAGCTGCCCCCAGTAGTGATACATAGCTGCCCCCAGTAGTGATACATAGCTGCCCCCAGTAGTGATACATAGCTGCTCCCAGTAGTGATACATAGCTGCCCCCAGTAGTGATACATAGCTGCCCCCAGTAGTGATAGCTGCCCCCAGTAATGATAGATAGCTGCCCCCAGTAATGATAGATAGCTGCCCCCAGTAGTGATAGCTGCCCCCAGTAGTGATAGCTGCCCCCAGTAATGATAGCTGCCCCCAGTAGTGATAGCTGCCCCCAGTAGTGATAGATAGCTGCCCCCAGTAGTGATAGCTGCCCCCAGTAGTGATAGATAGCTGCCCCCAGTAATGATAGCTGCCCCCAGTAGTGATAGCTGCCCCCAGTAGTGATAGATAGCTGCCCCCCAGTAATGATAGATAGCTGCCCCCCAGTAGTGACACATAGCTGCCCCCAGTAGTGATAGCGGCCCCCAGTAGTGATAGCTGCCCCCAGTAGTGATAGCTGCCCCCAGTAGTGATAGCGGCCCCCATTAGTGATAGTTGCCCCCAGTAGTGATAGTTGCCCCCAGTAGTGATAGCTGCCCCCAGTAGTGATAGCGGCCCCCAGTAGTGATAGCATGATAGCAGCCCCCAGTAGTGATAGCGGCCCCCAGTAGTGACACATAGCTGCCCCCAGTAGTGACACATAGCTGCCCCCAGAAGTGACACATAGCTGCCCCCAGTAGTGATACATAGCTGCCCCCAGAAGTGACACATAGCTGCCCCCAGTAGTGACACATAGCTGCCCCCCAGTAGTGATAGCGGCCCCCAGTAGTGATAGCTGCCCCCAGAAGTGACACATAGCGGCCCCCAGTAGTGATAGCGGCCCCCAGTAGTGATAGCTGCCCCCAGTAGTGATAGTTGCCCCCAGTAGTGATAGCTGCCCCCAGTAGTGATAGCTGCCCCCAGTAGTGACACATAGCTGCCCCCAGTAGTGACACATAGCTGCCCCCAGTAGTGACACATAGCTGCCCCAGTAGTGACACATAGCTGCCCCCAGTAGTGATAGCTGCCCCCAGTAGTGACACATAGCTGCCCCCAGTAGTGATAGCGGCCCCCAGTAGTGATAGCTGCCCCCAGTAGTGATAGCTGCCCCCAGTAGTGATAGAGGCCCGTAGTAGTGATAGTTGCCCCCCAGTAGTGATAGCGGGCCCCAGTAGGCAGCCAGGACAATTAAAATAAAAAATAAATAAAAAAAGCAGCAGTAGTCACTTACCTTTCCCCGGATCCGCGCGAGCTCCTCCTCCCCGGCAGCCGACAGCAGCGAGCGGCGCGGGGGGTGTGACGTCACTGCCCATCACACTCCCTGCGCCGCTCATCGCTGCAGATGATAGGGAGAGCAGGGCGGTAATGCACCGCTTCTGCTTTCCCTGTAATGCAGCCGCATGCTGAGCGCAGCTGCTTGGTCTGCGCGGCCGGATTACAGCGGCCCGCGCAGACCAGATGCCGACCGCCCGGTCTAAAGTCACCGGCGGCCGGCAATCATGTTAGCCCGGGCCGCGGACCGCAGGGATACGCTAAGGCCCGGTGCCGGTCCGCGGACCGGCGGTTGGGGACCCCTGCTGTAGAGGACCACCTTCTAATCAGCTTCCTCAGTGCCATTGGCCTTCAAGACACCGGACTCTCCTGGTTCTCATCCAAACTCTCGAACCGCTCCCTCACGGTCACCTTTGCAGGCTCTCCTGCTCCTCTTGCTCAGACTGTTGCGGTTCCACAGGTATCAGTTCTAGGTCCGCTCCTCTTTTCAATCTACACCCACCCTTATTGGACAAACTATCAGCAGCTTTTGCTTTCAGTACCTTCTTTACACTGATATACACCTCTTCCCACGGCATCACCCCGTCCTGCTACAAAACACCAGTGACTGTCTGTCTGCTGTCTCTGACATCATGTCCTATCTCCATCTAAAACTAAACCTCACTAAAACTTAACTTCTTGCCATCACATCATCTACTAACCAACTAATTTCTGTTTAAATGTGTAGTACCACCATAACGCCACTGTCTTGGGATTATACTAGATTCCAATCTATCCTTCATTCCCCATATTCAATTCTTTGCCCGCTCCTGTCACCTGCACCTCAAGAGCATTTCCAGAATCTGTCCTTTTCTTACTGTGGAAACAACTCAAACTCTCATTGCTGCTCTTATTCTTTCTCATCTTGATTACTGCAACTCCTTGCTTATTGGACTCCCGCTCTGTAAACTCTCCCCTCTCCAATCTGTCCTGAATGCAGCAGCCAGAATCATCTTTCTTTCCAGTCGCTATACTTATGCATCTACCCTGTGTCAGTCACTGAAATGATTGCCCATTCAGTACAGGATACAACATATACTAAACACTTTCACCCAGAAAGTTCTCCACAGTGCTGCACCCCTTACATCTCCTCCCTCATCTCTGTTTACCACCCTACCCGGTCTCTTTGCTCTGCTGATGATCTTAGATTACATGCCTCAATCACCCGAACCTCAAATGCTCGTCTCCAAGACTTTGCATGTGCTGCACCAGTTCTCTGGAACATCATACCGTGTACGATCAGGCACACTCATAACCCTCGTGATTTTAAGAGCGCCCTGAAAATAAATCTTCTTATGTAGAACTATCATGATAAGTAAATAAACAAAATTAGCCAGCTCACCACCCTACACGTATGGTATCCGCACGTATCCCGTCCACAGCAAGACGTTTGTAGATCCAAGGCAAGGAAAGATGGCACAGTGGTTCCCAACGTTAGGTAAAATCCAATACGTTTATTGTAGATCCATTAAAACATGCTGGAGACACTCCATAGCATCGCACAAACCAACCCCCTGTTTAACGCCGACATGTTTCAGGTGGCAATTCACCCTTAATCATGGCAATGGTACCGGTAATTGGCTATTGCCGGTCCCTGCCCCTATTTAAGCCTGCCTCTTCCTAGTAACCTCGCCGGATCGTTAGTGCCATGTAGCCTACTGAGAAAGCGTTCCTGAAGTCTTGTCCTGATTACCGTGTACCGTATCTTCTGGCCTCAGTCCCTCGACCACGAACCTTTGCAGCCTGTCCTGACCTTACTGCCTGTTCCCGACTACGAGCCTGCCTGACGAATTTGTACCACGCCTACCCTTGGCTGCCACCGCAAGCAAGGCCCGCCAGTGGTAGCGACCTGGTAGACTCCCGCCGCAGCAACTCCATCCCACTTTGCGGCGGGCTTTGGTGAAAACCGGGAACTACTTAGATTCCGCTCCTTGGCGTGGGCTTCTGCCATCACTTGTGGTGGTCCCGTGAATCCACTACCTCTGTGCATTACAGATGTATTTTCTGGGTGGCAGATTCATCCACTTTTTAAATAAACCATCCCATAAATATGTTACTTGGCTGCATCATTATGTTAACGAAGCACTTCCCACCTTTAGTCTCACCCATACACCCTAATAGATTGTAAGCTCTTGCGAGTAGGGCCCTCACACCTTGGGCGACATGTATGATCGGGAGTTGCGCCTCACCGATCTGAATCCCCTGTCGGACGCAGTGATGCAATGTTAGGCGCAGCCTTCGCCACTTTCGGATGCGTCTAACATAAAGGGGCGTGCAATGAGCGCGGTGTGGGCGTTCTGGGGCGGGATGCGGCACTTTCGAATACTCCGAGGCATGTATGATCGCGGGTCGGCAAAGTGCGGCGCATTGCAGCGCTCGCCAGCTCCGACAGGCAGACCTAGTTGAAGTTGGTCTAAATGAGCCGGAGGAGGCGAAGTGAAGCGAGAACGTAACATGAGAGGAAACATATAGAAGATCACAAAAGAAATACATCTCAGCTCCGTGCGGCATGGAGTATGATTCCAAAAATCGTTTTTATTAGGTGTAAAACATTATCAGAAAAAGAGTTCAAACCTTAAAAAAAAAATACATAAATAAAATCACTTTCCAACTTTAATAAAAATGAATTCAATGAGTTCATTTTTATTTGTTTATTTTCGTTACCCGCATATTATTGTTCATTTTATATACAGATCGGTACAACTTCGTGAATCTTATCATTTGATTTCTGCCATGTACAGTTTTATTATAGATTGCATTAGAAAACCCATAAGAGCGTCGCTCGCTCTCCCATTGGCCTAATTAACCGCACCTCTTTTAACTTAGCCAATCACAAACAGAGCTCGCTCTGCATTTCTTTTCCCCATAGCTAGATAAGTAGCTCACCCGCTGATTGGCTAAGCAGGACGAGCCCCTTTTCCCCCCAAGCAATCACAGTACTAGAATATTTCCCATATACAATAATAACTTTTAGGGCGCCCTTCTTGCTCCACTCAAAATAGACGAACCACATATGATTGGTGGATTCATATCTGCCGCCTGGTCTCAACCAATCAGCTCTTTTCTGCCTTTTTTACTGTATTTTGAACTGTCCCTCCTTTTCATTTGATTGGTCAATACTACTCCATAGTTTATAATGGTTCACTGTCGCTCCTACTCTGATTGGCTGGTTTATGCCGACCAATGAGAAGCACTTACAGAATTTGAATTTCTGTATTTCCCGGCAATTTACAATATCCCAATTCCTGATGTAGCGCCGGTCTCGGTGACAAACGCATTGTTAGTGATTTGATTGATTTATGTTTTTAGAAGGTTTTAGCTCTTTTTCAGATAATGTTTTACACCTAATAAAAATTTTTTTTTAATCATACTCCATGCCGCACGGCACTGAGAGACGAGATTTCATTGCCCCGATCTCTCCATAGACTACAATGGGACAAAGTAGCTCGCACTCTGATTGGCCGGGATAGCCAAGCCCCCGCTTGCTCAACCAATCAGCTCTTTTCTGCATTTTTACTGTATTTTGAACTGTCCCGCCTTTTCATTTGATTGGTCAATACTTCTCCATAGGTCATAATGGGTCACTGTCGCTCCTATTTTGATTGGCTGGTTTATGCCGATCAATGAGAAGAGCTTACAGAATTTGAATTACTGTATTTCCCAGAAATTTTCAATATCCAAATTCCTGATGTAGCGCCGTTCTTGATTTTTGGAAAGTGATTTTATTTATGTATTTTTTAGAAGGTTTGAGCTCTTTTTCGGATAATGTTTTACACGTAAAAAAAACCCGTTTTTTTGATTCATACTCCATGCCTCACGGAGCTAAGAGCTGAGATTTATTTCTTGAGCGATCTTATATATTTTCCCTTTAATTATAAATGATCCACTTTTTCACTACATTTCTTCGCTTTTAGACAGCTTTGATTTTTCTCTTTATTCATTCATTCATTTGAAAGACAACTCTTTTTGCTATTCACTAACATGTTTAAGGATTTTTCGCTGTTTTCCAGCCTGTCTTGAATCGGAATACATGTTAGGCGCAGTCCTTCTGTGCCTAAGTCCCGCACTGTGCCTCACACCCTGGCGAGGTGCAGGGAACTTTTTACCGCATGTATGAGCGCACCTCCTCGGGCGGCGAATCTTAGGCGCAGTCCCGCACTGCACCTAGGTCCCGCACTGCGCCTCACACTCTGGCGGGACGCGGTGGACTTTACACCGCATGTATGATCGAACGTCGGGCGCCTACATACATGAGGTGCAGCTTTCACGTTTGAGCGCTCAAAAACATGCGCTCCACTGCGGCGAGCTTCATACATGTCGCCACTTGTGTCTGATTTGTAAGTAGCTTTTTACTATGTAATGTTTGGTTTTGTCTTTACTTATACCATCTAAATTGTAAAATGGTGTGAAATTTGTTGGTGCTATATAAATAAATATTATTATTATTATCATTATTATGATTATTTTTAACCCCTTAAGGACCCGGCGGTTTTTGTTGTTGACACGTTCGTTTTTCCCTCCTCGCCTTCCTAGAGCCATAACTTTTTTATTTTTCCACCTACATAGGCATATGAGGGCTTTTATTTTGTGGGCCCACCCTGCAACTATTGCATACCTCCCAGAGTGTAAAGAGAGATATGTCAAGCCATGCCTCCAAACACACCCAATCAAATGACATCACACCAGAACACACCTCTAACCATGCTCCACCTAACATAATAATGCCTTGCCTACTATAAAAGACCAGCACCAACACAACAGCGGTGTTGGATAATGAAAGTGAATGGTGGTCGGCTCTGCAGCGCTTTAGAAGTATTACTATAATGCTATCACTGTCAGACTTGGGTCTCTGCGGCCCACCAGTGAAGTTGATTTTTAAGACCCACCTGTCAGGGCTAGGCAGCGCTCAGCCTGGGGGGAGCAACAGTCTGCAGTAGCTAGTTTGCGACCCCACCCTGATAGACAGTCTGCTGGCAGCTCTGTGAGTGACAGAGGTCCAGCTACTCCGGACAGGGGGCGTGTCGCACCAGCCAATGGGAGGACCCGGAGGTCACTCCAATCAGCTACAGGGGCGGTATCCGGGAATCCCATTTAAACTCCCTGCAGGCTGAGTGCGGCGCCTGCGATATTCTCCTGGCTGCCTTGCTACCTGTGCTTTATATTGTGTTTGCTTATCCATGTACCAGACCTCTGCTTGTTTTCCTGACCCTGTCTTGCATTCTGATTTTGTACTTTGCTCCCCTTCGTGTTTGACCTCGGCTTGTTTACATTTTCTCTATGATTTGTGGCTTGGCTTTCCCGATTTGTTATTGACCCGGACTGTCTGACCTTTCTTCCTTCTGATGGCCCCAGCACTCTAGCAGCACAGGGACTGTCGCCCAGTTGGCGTCTGCCGCCTAGGGCAGCACGTCAAGTAGGCAGGGACAGTGGGCTGGGTTCCATTCAGGGCTCACTGTACCTCCCTTGAGGTGACATTATCACATGCTGAAGCTGTTACTGCTCTACCCTCACTATGAACCCCATGACAGCTCTGGTAGAGCAGATGCAGGGGCTTACCCAGCTAGTCCAGGATCTGGAGCTGCGGGTACAACAGCAAGAGACTTCCCCAAGTCTGAGGATCCCTGTGCTACCTCCTCCTTCTGTGGAACCCCCTATTCAGTTGCCTGACAGGTTTTCAGGCAATATGAAGGCATTTTTGACTTTTAGGGAAGGATGTCGCCTGTATTTTAGACTCTGCCCACGTACCTCAGGCAATGAGGAGCAGAGAGTGGGAATTGTTATGTCATTACTTCAGGGTCCCTCCCAGGAGTGGGCATTTTTTTTACCACCTGATTCGCCAGAACTGTCTTCTGTGGACAGGTTCTTGGTCACCTTGGGCATACTTTTTGATGACCCTGAAGCTGTGGCCGAGGCTCTGCTGACCACCTTGAGACAGGGTAAAAGGACTGTGGATGAGTATTGCTCTGAATTTCACCGCTGATGTGTTCCGTCGGGGTGGAACGACTCAGCTCTTAGATGTCAGTTTAGATTAGGGTTAGCCGACCATGTGAAGGATATGTTGGTGGCTTACCCTACCCCTGGTACTTTAGATGAAGCTATGGCTCTAGCCGTTCGTCTGGACAGATGTTTTAGGGAGAGACGTTGGGAAAAGGTTCCCTTCCCAGCGGTCCACCCCTCTACACCCGCTGTTTTCCGATATAAATTCCGAGGAGTGCATGCAAGTGGGAGCTTCTTCTGTAGCTGCTGCCAGCGACCATAGGACGTCTCGGCGAATCCAGGGATTATGCTTCTACTGTGGCGAGGATGGACACGGCATCAGGGAGTGCTCCAAAAAGGAAGACTAGGCCGGAAAGACTCCAGCGCCTAGGTGATTTACAGGAAGGTCAGCATCCAATTTTATAGATGCATCCTTCACCAAACGTCTGGGTCTACCTTGGAGACCTGTATCTGATTCCCTGCAGGTGGTGGCTATTGACTCTACTCCACTGGCTAGGGGCACGATTCAACATTGTACTCCTGAGTTCGAGATGTTGGTGGGAATCATACATACTGAAAAGTGTACTCTATTTATCATGGAGGGGCTGCCCGCTGATGTGGTGTTGGGGCTGCCCTAGCTTCAGAATCATAACCCAGTGTTTGACTGGAATTCAGGGGAATTAATCAAGTGGGGGCATCAGTGCTTTGACAGATGTCTTCCGATCATACTGGGCAATACAGAGGTGGAGCAGATTCCTGTATTTATTTATGACTTTGTGAAGTATTTTCTCAGAAACAGTCGGAGATTCTACCCCCTCATAGATCTTACGACTGTGCCATTGACCTATTGCCTGGAGTGAGATTTCCTAAAGGGAAGATAAATAATCTGGAGGTCCTGAGAGAATACCATGAAGCAATACATTGCAGAAGCCTTCAGAATGGGAAATACCGCCCTTCCTGTTTCTCCTATGGTGCAGGGTTTTTCTTTGCAAGAAAAAAGGATGGAGGCCTCCGTCCATGCATTGACTACCATGAATTAAATAAGATAACATTAAAAAAACTATATTCCTTACCCTTGATTCCTGATCTGTTAAATCATATCCAGGGGGCAAAGTGGTTTTCCAAACTGGACCTGACTTTTCCACTCATCGGAGAAAGGGATGAGTGGAAAACCGCGTTTAACACTCCTGAGGGTCATTTTGTATCTAGTTATGCCTTTTGGGTTGTGTAAGGCACCCGTAGTGTTCCAGAACCTGGTTAATGATGTTTTCCGGGAACTTATTGGTTGTTGTATGGTTGTTTATCTGGATGACATTTTAATCTACTCAGAAGATTGGTCATCACACGTTAAACACGTACGACAGGTATTGCAAATCTTGAAGGAAAATAGGTTGTTTGTCAAGCTTGAGAAATGTGTTTTTGGGGTACAGGAGGTTCTTTTCCTTGGGTATATCCTGACTCCTTACTCATTTCATATGGACCCCTGTAAAATTCAAGCTATTCTTGACTGGGTCCGCCCTTCGTCCTTGAAGGCCCTACAGCGATTCTTAGGGTTTGCTAATTATTATCGTAAATTTATTCGTAATTTTTCTGTCTTATCTCAGCCGTTGACTGACATGATTAAGAAGGGGGTGAAGTTCAGTAATTGGAAACCTGAGGCCATAGAAGCGTTTGAGAAACTTAGGCAGTGTTTTGTATCAGCTCCTGTGTTGATTCAAGCAGATCATAGAAAACCCTTTATCGTCGAGATTGATGCTTCTGAGTATGGTGCAGGGGCGGTTCTGTCTCAGGGATCCACTGCTATGACTAACCTTTGCCCTTGTGCCTTCTTTTTGCGTAAATTTTCCTCAGCGGAAAGGAATTATGACGTTGGGAATCGGGAGTTGTTGGCTTTTAAGTGGGCCTTCGAGGAATGGCACCACTTCCTCGAAGGTGCCCAGCATCAAGTCACGGTTCTTACTGATCATAAGAACCTCACATTTTTAGAGAGTGCTAAAAGGTTGAACTCTCGTCAGGCGCGTTGGGCATTATTTTTTATGTGTTTCAATTTTGTTGCTACTTACAGACCAGGTTCTAAAAATTTTAAAGCTGATGCGCTATCTAGAAGTTTCTGTGCCAGCCACGCTTCCCAGGAGGATCCGGTACCTATATTGCACAAGGAGACTGTTGTCTCAGCTATTTCCCTTGATTTGGCCACTGTGATCAAGACCCTCCAGGATATGAGACCTGCTGATTGTCCTGTTTCAAAGGCCTTTGGTCCCACTCAGTTCCGGCTACAATTATTAAAAGAATTTCATGACTCTGTTTTATCTGGACATCCTGGAGTGTCTGGCACAAAAAGGCTGATTTCTCGTATTTACTGGTGGCCTCTGTTGGTTTGTGATGTCGAGGCCTATGTGGCATCTTGTGAAGTTGGGCAAAGGTTCCCAGAACTCGTCCTCCTGGTGAACTTTGCCCGCTACCTATACCTGAACGTCCGTGGACCCACATCTCCATGGATTTTATGACGGACCTTCCTCCGTCAGAGGGCAAAACGTTTATTTGGGTGGTAGTGGACCGTTTAAGAAAAATGTGCCATTTTGTTCAGTTAAGGGGGTTGCCATCGTCCAAAAAACTTGCTAAACTCTTTATCAAACACATTGTCAAACTGCATGGTTTACCGGAAAATATTGTTTCGGACAGATGGGTTCAGTTTGTTTCTCGATTTTGGAGAGCCCTTTGAAAGGCTCTGGGTATCACCCTGTCCTTCTCCTCTGCCTTCCACCCAGAGACTAATGGGCAGACAGAGAGGGTAAATCAAATGGTAACACAAACTCCATTGTTATGTCTCTGATCGGTAGGCAGATTGGGTAAAGTACTTACCATTGACAGAATCTGCCATTAACAATCATTATAGTAGCTCGTCTGGGACCTCACCATTCTATTGCAACTACGTCATTTTCCAGTGCTACGTCTGATCACAGCGGGGTGGATGTTATCATTAAAGATCTGTGCAGAGTCTGGGCCCAAGTTCAGGAGAACTTGGTTCATACCCAGAACATCCAGAAGAAAATTCTGATGGACGGCATCTTTGTTCTAGAGGATTCGTTGTTGGGGATAAAGTATGGTTATCCACCCGAAACCTGCGTTTGAAAGTTCTCTCTGGTAAACTCGCGCTGCGTTATGTAGGTCCATATGTGGTTCAGGAGGTGATTAACCCAGTGGCATATCGTCTCAAATTACCCTCTTCTCTCCGGATACACAATGTATTTCATTGCTCACTTCTTAAGAGGTATATTCAGCCTGTGACTCCGCCCTCTAGACCTCCTCCTACAGTTTGTATAGAGGGGGAGTTAGAATACAAGGTTGCCCGACTCTTGGATTTCCATAAGGTCCGGAGGTCACTACAATACCTGGTTCACTGGAAGGGTTATGGTCCTGAGGAGATATCATGGGTTCCGGCAAATTCCATCCATGCGGTTCACCTGGTAAAGGAATTCCATGAATCTTACCCAGACAAACCCAGACCAGGGAAGGGTCCGGTGGCCCCTCCTAAACGGGGGGGGGGGTAATGTCAGGGCTAGGCAGCGCTCAGCCTGTAGGGAGCAACAGTCTGCAGCAGCTGGTTTGCGACCCCGACCTGATAGACAGTCTGCTGGCAGCTCTGTGAGTGACAGAGGCCCAGCCACTCTGGACAGGAGACGTGTCGCACCAGCCAATGGGAGGACCCAGAGGTCGCTCCAATCAGCAGTAGGGTGGTATCCGGGAATCCCATTTAAACTACCTGCAGGCTGAGTACGGCGCCTGTGATATTCTCCTGGCTGCCTTGTTACTTGTGCTTTATATTGTGTTTGCTTATCCATGTACCAGACCTCTGCTTGTTTTCCTGACCCTATCTTGCATTCTGATTTTGTACTTCGCTCCCGTTCGTGTTTGACCTCGGCTTGTTTACATTTTCTCTCTGGTTCTGATTTGTGGCTTGGCGTTCCAGATTTGTTATTGACCCGGACTGTCTGACCTTTCTTCCTCCTGATGGCCCCAGCATTCTAGCAGCGCAGGGAGTGTCACCCAGTTGGCGTCTGCCGCCTAGTGCAGCACGCCAAGTAGGCAGGGACAGTGGGCTGGGTTCCAGTCAGGGCTAACTCTACCCCCCTTGACGTGACACCACCAGTGAAATTGATTCTTGGAACCTACCAGTGGAGTTGATTCTTGGAGCCCACTCTAGAGCTCCTTTAAAAGATTCATGTATCCAGGGTTGGGTTGGGGC
>JAODAL010067123.1:0-10000 GCA_025379985.1 Phyllomedusa bahiana
AAATTTCATTTCCCCACTTTTTTTTTAATTTTGTAAAAACACCTAATGGTTAAAAAACTTTCTAAATGCGTTTTGAAATTTTAAGGGGTGTAGTTTCTTAGTGAGGTCTTTAGGGGGGTATCAAAATACAGGTCAATCAAGTCCGTTTAAAAAAAGGACGGGTCCCAAAAATTTATTTATTTCAAATTTTCTTGAAATTAAAAAATTCTACTAAATTTAAAAGCCCCCTAATGTCTTAAAAAAAAAAAAGACTTTTAAAAAAAATGATGCAAACTACAGCCGACATATGGTAGATGCTGTTATAAACTATTTTGAGTGAATAACTATTGTCTACATGAGAAATTTTTGAAGTTTGAAATTGGTAAATTTTTCACATTTTTCACCATAATTTGATATTTTTCACAAATAAAAACATTTTTTTGGCCCAAAATTTCTTAATCTTTAGACAATGTGTCACGAGAAAACATTCTGAAACCATGGATGGGTTTAAAAAGTGTCAAAAAGTTATTCTCACATAAAGTGAACATGAAATTTCAAAAAAGGGCTCTGTCAGAGAGGGCAAAAATGCTCCGGCGGTAAGGGGTTTAAAAAAAAAATCATTTTTTTTAGTTGTAAAATATTCTCTGAAAAAAGCTAAAACCTTTCTATAACATAAATCAATTAAATCCCAAAACAAGCGTTTGTCGCCGAGCCCGGCGCTACAAAGGAATTGCAATATAGAGAATTGCCGGAATCAGTAATTCAAAAACCACCCAAACAGAATAGGATGACATGGCCAAATTTTATCCTAGGGGAGTATGGGCTAATCAAATAGGAGCGACAGGGACCATTATTCTATGGGAAAATGACCAAAACTATTCAAAGGCGGGACAGTTTTAAAAAACGTTTTAAAAAAGCAGAAAAGAGCTGATTTTTGAGCTAGCGGGGGGCCGCCAGCTTGCCAATCAGAGCGCGAGCTACTTTCAAAAGATTTTTTTGGGGAAAGAAATTCCGGCGAGCTCTGTGTTGGCAAGTTAAAAGAGGCCGGGATTTGGGTCAATGGGGGGGAGCGAGCGACGCTCTTATGGGTTTTTTAATGCAATCGGGGGAAAAACGTACATGGCCAAAATCAAATGTAAGACTCCCGAAATTTTTCCCGGGTGTGTATAAAAATGAATAATAATATGGGGGGGAACAAAAAAAAAAATTTTAAATTTACAAAAATCATGTTTATTTCTTTTTTTCGTTACACCCCAAAATATAATTAGGGCTAACGAAAAAAAAAGAAATACTTCTTTGATGGTGTTTGGGTTTTCTGACCCGTGTGGGAACTTTTTAGAGACGGGTGGGCCCAAAATGGACCGAAAAAAATACCTTAGTTACCGCAAAGCAAGGAGGTGACGCCAGGAAGCGGGGCCGCACAACAATTAATAAGAGGGATGTGGCGGCCGCTTAGCCCATCCCTCTGCCCTACTTCCACTATTCAGTGACATATATTTGGTAGAAAAGCAGGTGCTCAGCAGAGAGTTAATTTGAATAATACCACCCCAACATGTCACCCCCCACATAGTGACTGAATAAAAACCGACACATATCACCACCACATAGTGACAGAATAATACGGCCACACCATTACTGAATATAAACCATTACACTTTGCACACATATAAGAGATTACAGTTCAGGCACATTTAGTGACTCACAGTTGACGTTTCCCAGATGAGTCGTTCACATTCCGGTTTCTTCTACATCTGGTTCACACCTTCATGCTGACTTCTCTCGACCAATACTTGTCCCTGCAGATTTGGACACAAATATCTTAGAATCACTTTTCTAGCAACTCCTTACTTATAAGTATATAAGTCCCCTCAATTAGGCAGGTACATAGATGTAGGTTCCCTCAGGCAGACAGGTATATAGATATAGGTCCCCTCAGGCAGTATACAGATCCCCATAGGCAGTATACAGGTCCCTACAGGCAGGGTCGTCTTAACAGCATTATGGGCCCCTGGGCAGAGCGATTACTGGCCCCCATACCAATACTTATCATACTATCTAATAATATGACTGTTTCCTGTTGCAGCGAACTCCACCATCTATAGGTAATCAGCAACCAATCAGCAGATCATAGAACGCAATCAGAGCATAGCTTTTAATTTTTCAGAGCAGTAAATTAAATGAAAGCTGAGCTCTGATGTGATGCTAACCATACAAACAAACTATTAGACGCATTTTTGATAAATAAGGCCCACCATGCTTAACCCTAAAATCAATGACGCAGCCTTGTATGAGACCTTGCCTTTAATGCGGGAGAAAGATTATTTTTGGGTGGAGTAGTTTGAGTGTTTCATTTACAACTACTGCATATTCTTTAAAAAAAAGAAAAAAAGATCAGCTCAAACAGAAAAAAGTTGCTTTGCTGCATTATTTTTTAAAGATTTTTTTTTTATAAACCATTCACATTTTACACTAAATTTACCCCTTAACATTAATTTAAAGCTTCATTAATGGTCATATGGATACAAAATATTTTGTCGTTTTTTATGTAATATATGCACAATTCAACTATTTTTATTTTTTTCAATTTTTTTTATATTTTTTTTCCTTTTTTAATCCATTCAGGATAACTATTGAAATCCTCTATGAAAAATGGCTGGGACCAATGAAGCCTCTGGTCACCGCCATTTTAACCCTTTGATTGCGTGTGTCCATTACGGGGGGGGGCAGCATCATCAAAGGGGATTCCTGGCTCCCATCGTCACCTGGACTCCTGGTTACCCGATGGCGCCTGAAGGATATCTATGCAGTTCCAGCCCTGGGGACCTAGATAAGCCTGCTCCAGTGCTGTCTGTAAGCCTTCTTGTCAGGGCTGGGTGTTACTCCCACAACAGCCATTTTCATACTGATACAAATTGTAAGTTGAATTAACATACAGAAGTATAATTTATTTGCATACATGAGTGTGCTTAAAACATTATGGAAGTATAAAAAAAGAAAAATTGCAAAATAAATATCCCTCATGGAATTAAAAAAAGCCTATACGACTAAGGTGTATAAAAAAATTAAAAAATTTATTGTGCATATATTACACACAAAAAACCCGAACCCTAATAGGTATCCACACGACCGTAATAACATGTAGAATTAAACTAGTTTATTTAATTGAGAAAAAGTATAAAAAAAATGCAAAAACACATGTATCATGCTGAAAAAATATGTTTTTTTAAAAAAAATAATCAGTAAATTATCCGTAAAAAACGACTCCACCAAAAATAACAATTTTTCCCAACATCAAACAATTCCCCATACAACTGCTCACTAATATAAAAAAAAAAAGTGTGACTGTTAAATGCAGGGAGGCAAAAATATAAATGTAGTTGTGTCTTAAAGGGGTTGTCTCACTACATTGATTCATCTCACTCAGTCCTGTATTCCTTGCTTCACTTTGAATACAGGGTGGTGTGTTTACTGCTTCCACTAGGCTGCAGTAGAAGCCAGGTCTGTAGCTATAGCGACCAGTGCTGGCAGCCATCATGAGAGATTGAACAGGACCTGTATCTATAGTCGACCTGAGGGGGCTGATTGCAGCCATACAAGAGGGATATATAGGAATAGGTAGGACAACCCGTATAATAATTGTGACTTAAAAAGGGTTGTCCATCACTACATTAATCCATCTGACGCTCAGAATGTTATCCTTGGTTTCATTTGATTCAGGGTCATGTTTTACTGGCAGTAGAATCCAGCTGTAGCTATAGCAACCAGCGCTTGGCAGACTATTTAGGAGAATCAAACAGGTCTGTAGCTATACAACCAGTGGCTTGGCAGTCCTATCAGGAAGAGATCACACAGGTCTGTAGCTATAGCAACACAGTGCTGGCAGCCTTCAGGAGAGAGAGAACAGGTCTTAGCATATAGCGACCAGTGCGGCATCCTATCAGGAGAGAGAGAACAGGTCGAAGCTATAGTGACCAGTGGCTGGCAGCTTTCAGGAGAGAGAGAACAGGTCTGTAAGCTATAGCAACCATTCTGGCAGCCCTATCAGAGAGATCACAAAACACAGGTCTGTAGCTATAAGCAACCAGCGCTGGCAGCCTATCAGAGGAATCACACAGGTCTGTAAGCTATTATGCAACCATGTGCCGCAGCCTATCAGGAGAGATCAAACAGGTCCTGTAGCTATAGTGACCTAGAGCTGATGCAGCCCATACAAGAGGGGATACTCTCAGAATAGGAAGGACACTGGATAATGGACAACATATTGCAAAGGGACTTGTTTTTGCAAGATCTTTAACAACAACAGCAATTCAATAATGAGACACACCCCTTTAAGTGCACTTTTCAGCACCAGGGGCTTAATGGTTTAACTCATTTTCTCTTTACTAAATAAAGTGTTTTTTATTGGGGAACAGGTTTTGTGCAGATTATATTTCTTTCGTCATTTAATTTTTTTTAAATCCTCAATCTGTGGCACAGGACGGCAGAGCACATGCTGCATCATATCACAGCTTTATGTGATCAGCCACCCTGTTTCCCCAGGACAGGCAGCAGTCTTTAGAACCTATGAGCTGCTGTGTGGCCTGGAGGGAGGGGGGGCACAGGGTGAAGCTTACATGAGCTCATGTGGGTACACCACCTGACCCGGGTCACAGCCCCGGTAAGCCCCTGTACCTTCTACGCAGGGCTGAGCCGTGTCCCATAGACTTCTGCTGCTGCAATCTGAAGTCAGACACCCGGAGGTGAGGCTGAGGGAGACGTCTTTGAGGGTAGCAGAAGGAGCATACATGGAGACTGAGGTTTACACTATACCCGGCGGGGAGGAGGACATACGGGAGGGGGGGTGTGCTGCAGCCCTGGCTCTCAGATCAGCTCCTATCACTGCCTGCGCAGGCAGGACATGGGATGAAAGCAAAGACCACAGCACCTCTTCATGTTTTAGTGACAGTGCAACATGCCGTGTTTACCCAACACTCATGCAGGGCCCCTGACCTCATTGGGCCCCGGCACTGCCTACCTGGCCCAATCGAGTTAGACGGCCCGCCTACAGGCAGAATACCAGCTTCCCAACAGGCATTATACACTCCCCACAGCAGTATACAGATAGAGCTCCCCACAGGCAGAAAACAGGTCCCCACAGGCAGTATTTACATAGAGGTCCCCACAGGCAATATATAGGTTCCCAGAGGCAGTATATAGGTCCACACAAGGAGTATACGGCTCCCTACAGGCAGTATATAGAGGTCCCCACAGGCATAACAGCTCCCAAAGCAGTAAATAGTATAGAGGCTCCCACAAAAGGCAGTAAAGCCAGCTCCCCAACAGGCACTATATCGAATAGAGGACCCACAGCAGTATACAGGTCCCCAGAGACAGTATGTAGGTCCCCAGAGGCAGTATACAGCTCCTCACAGGCAGTATATAGATACAGGTCCCCACAGGCAGCATACAGCTCCCCACAGGCAGTATATAGATAGAGGTCCCCACAGGCAGTATATAGAGGTCCCCACAGGAAGTATCTAGATAGAGGTCCCCACAGGCAGTATACAGCTCCCCACATGCAGAATACAGGACCCCAACGGAAGTATCTAGATAGAGCACCCCAGAGGCAGTATACAGCTCCCCACATGCATATATCGATAGACGTCCCCACAGGCAGTAATTACAATGACCCCAGAGGCAAACTATAGGTCCCCAGAGGCAGAATACAGCTCATCCAAAGGCAGTATATAGAACAGTCCCCGCACGGCAGTATACAGGTCCCCGCACGCAGTATACAGCTCCATACAGGCAGTATATTGGTCCCCAGAGGCAGTATACAGCTCCCCACCGGCAGTATATAGTTCCCCACCGGCAGTAGACAGCTCCCCACAGGCAGTATATAGATAGAGGTCCCCAGAGGCAGTATACAGGTCCCCAGAGGCAGTATAAAGGTCCCTAAAGGCAGTATATAGATAGAGGTCCCCAAAGGCAGTATACAGATCCCCAGAGGCAGTATACAGCTCCCCCCCCAGACAGGCTACAACTCCCCACAAGCAATATATAGATAGAGGTCCCCAGAGGAGGATACAGGTCCCCACAGGCAGTATATAGGTCCCCACAGGCAGTATACAGCTCCCCAGAGGCAGTATACAGGTCCCCAGAGGTAGTATATAGGTTCCCAGTAGCAGTATACAGCTCCCCAGAGGCAGTAGATAGAGGTCCCCACAGGCAGTATATAGATAGAGGTCCCCACAGGCAGTATACAGGTCCCCAGAGGCAGTATACAGGTCCCCACAGGTAGTATATAGAGGTCCCCACAGGCAGTACATAGATAGAGGTCCCCACAGGCAGTATACAGGTCCCCAGAGGCAGTATACAGGTCCGCACAGGCAGTATACAGGTCCCCACAGGTAGTATATAGATAGAGGTCCCCACAGGCAGTATACAGGTCCCCACAGGCAGTATATAGAGGTCCCCACAGGCAGTATATAGGTCCCCACAGGCAGTATATAGGTCCCCATAGACAGTATATAGGTCCCCAGAGGCAGTATACAGGTCCACACAGGCAGTATACAGCTCCCCACAAACAATATATACAGGTCCCCACAGGCAAGATACATGGCCAAAAAGGTGCAGTATATAGGTCCCCAGAGGCAGTATACAGCTCCCCACAAGCAATATATAGCTAGAGGTCCCCACAGGCAGTATACAGGTCCCCACAGGCAGTATATAGATAGAGGTCCCCACAGCATATACAGGGTCCCCACAGCATATAAGGGTCCCCAGAGGAGGATACAGTCCCCACAGGCAGTATATAGAGGTTCCCCACAGCATTATAAAGGTCCCCAACATGCAGTATATAGATAGTGTCCCCACATGCAGTATACAGGTCCCCAGAGGCAGTATATAGGTCCCCAGTGGCAGTATACAGCTCCCCAGAGGCAGTATACAGGTCCCCAGAGGCAGTATATAGGTCCCCAGTGGCAGTATACAGCTCCTCAGAGGCAGTATATAGAGGTCCCCACAGGCAGTATAAAGATAGAGGTCCCCACAGGCAGTACACAGGTCCCCACAGGCAGTATACAGGTCCCCACAGGCAGTATATAGGTCCCCAGAGGAGGATACAGGTCCCCACAGGCAGTATATAGAGGTCCCCACAGGCAGTATACAGGTCCCCACATGCAGTATATAGATAGAGGTCCCCACAGGCAGTATACAGGTCCCCAGAGGCAGTATATAGGTCCCCAGTGGCAGTATACAGCTCCCCAGAGGCAGTATACAGGTCCCCAGATGCAGTATATAGGTCCCCAGTGGCATTATACAGCTCCTCAGAGGCAGTATATAGAGGTCCCCACAGGCAGTATATAGATAGAGGTCCCCACAGCAGTTACACAGGTCCCCACAGTCAGTATACAGGATTCCCCAGAGGCAGTTTACAGGTCCCCACAGGTAGTATATAGATAGAGGTCCCCACAGGCAGTATATAGAGGTCCCCACAGGCAGTATATAGGTCCCCACAGGCAGTATATAGATAGAGGTCCCCACAGGCAGTATACAGGTCCCCCACAGGAAGTATAAAGATAGATGTCCCCCCCACAGAGCAGTATACAGGTCCCCACAGGCAGTAATATATAAGTCCCCACATGCAGTATATAGGTCCCCACAGACAGTATATAGGTCCCCCAGAGGCAGTAGACAGGTCGCACACAGGCAGTATACAGCTACCCCCCACAAACAATATAAGCAGTCCCCACAGGCAAGTATACAGGTCCCACAGATGCAGTATCTCAGGTCCCCCAGAGGGCATATACAGCTCCCCCACAAGCAATATATAGATAATGTGTCCCCACAGGCATTTACAGGGGTCCCCACAGGCATATAAGATCCCCACAGGCAGATAAACAGGTCCCCAGAGACGCAGTAAATAGTCCCCAAAGCAGTATACAGTTCCCCACAGCATATATAGAGGGTTCCCCACAGGCAGTATAAAGTCCCCACAGGCACTAAATAATATAGCACCCCACATTCAGTATAACAGCTCCCCACAGGCAGTATACAGCTCCCCCACAGGCACTAAAATCAGATAGAGCCAACCCCACAGGCATATACAGGATCCCCAGAGACAGTATTAGTTTCCCCAGAGGCAGTAATACACCTAGTTTGCCAACTTTTGAAAATGGAAAAGCAGGAGATTTAAAGAGGGCGGCGCACGTAGCAGCGCTGCGCAAACATTTGCATGGCACGCCCATCTTTATTGGTGTGAAAACTCCCCTTCCAAAAGCCACACCCACTCCGCCTAACTTCATAATGGCTTTGGAAGAAAGCCATGTAGATGCCCTTATAGCCAGTAGTAGCCCCCCCATAACCAGGTAGTGCCCCTTACAGCAGGTGATGCCCCTTGTAGCCAGGTAGTTGCCCCCCTATGTAGTCAGGTATTTGCCGGCCCCTTTAGAACCCAGGTAGTTGCCCCCTTGAAGTCAGGTAGTTGCCCCCCCCTAGGTTAGCCAGGTAGTTGCCCCTTTATTATCGGTAGTGCACCCCTTTAGAAGCCAGGTATAGCCCCCTTTAGTAGCCAGGTAGGGAGTTTGCCCCCTTTAGAAGCCAGGTTAGGTAGTTGCCCCCTTTATAGCCAGGTAGTGCCCCTTTATTTTCCAGGTAGTGTAAGTTGCCGCCCCCTTTAGTACCAGGTAGTATTGCCCCCTTTATGAAGCCAGGTAGGTATTTGCCCCCTTTAGAGAAGCCAGGTAGTGCCCCCTTTAGTACCAGGTAGGTAGTTGCCCCCCTTTAAAGCCAGTAGGTAGTTGCCCCCTTTAGAAGCCCAGGTAGTGCCCCCTTTAGTAGCCCAGGTAGGTAGTTGCCCCTTTAGAAGCCAGGTAGATGTTTGCCCCCCTTTAGAAGCCAGGTAGTGCCCCCTTTATTACCAGTAGGTATGCCCCCCTTTATAGCTAGGTAGGTAGTTGCCCCCTTTAGAAGCCCAGGTAGTAGTTGCCCCCATTATTAGCCAAGTGTATTGCCACCCTTTAGTAGCAGGTAGGTAGTTGCCCCCTTTATAAGCCAGGTAGTAGTTGCTCCACCCTTTAGTAAGGCCCAGGTAAGCCCCCCCATGTAGCTATAAAATAAAATAATAAATCCACTTACCTCACCAGGCTCCTGCATCTACCGGACATCTCCAATCACCTCAGCGACGCAAGGGGTTGTGAGTGCAGCCGCGCGTAAACTCCCTCTGCGCCCGCTGACTGTATGTACGGAGCACACCGGCCGCGCTGTACATACAGCGGTAGGAGGGAGCGATCCCCCTCCTGCCTCCTCCTGCACAGAGAGACTTCCGGGCGGGTGACAGCGAACCAGCTGCGGCCCACCATTCACCCGCCTGTAAGCGGCCACGCGGCGCAAGAGTAGCGCACGGCAGCTACAGTATACAGTCCCCACGAGAAGTAAACTAGATAAGGTCCCCAAAGGCAGTATACAAGGTCCCCACAGGCAGTATATATAAAGGTCCCGCACAAGCAGTATACAGGACCCACAGGCACTATATAGATAGAGCACCCCACATGCATAATACAGCTCCCCACATGCCAGTATATAGCTCCCCCACAGCACTAATAGATAGAGCACCCCACAGGCAGTAACAGGTCCACAGAGACAGTATGTAGGTCCCCCAGAGGCAGTAAATACACATAGTTGCCAACTTTTGAAAATGAAAAAAGCATGAATTAAAGAGGCGGGGCGCACGTAGCACGCAGCGGCAAACATTTGGCATGGCAACTCCCATCTTTTTGTGTGACACCCCCTCTTCCAAAAGCCACACCACTCCCCTAACTGCATAATGGCTCTTGGAAAAACCATGTAGTAGTCCCCCCCATAACCAGGTATGCCCCATACTGGCAGGTGGAGCCCCCTTGTATCCAGTAGTTGCCCCCTTTTGTATCAGGTAGTTGCCCCCTTTAGAACCCAGGTAAGTTGCCACCCTTTGAAGTCATGTAGTTGCCCCTTTGTTAGCCAGGTAGTTGCCCCCTTTAGTAGCCAGGTAGTGCCCCTTTAG
>JAODAL010067123.1:15000-17446 GCA_025379985.1 Phyllomedusa bahiana
GCCGGCGTTCCGAAAAACTTAGAGCATGTTCATTCTTCTGCCCGGTTTTTTTCGGAGAACATGAACAGTGGGTGCCGAAGGGGAGATGTTTGTATCCACACAACACGAGAAAAGCCTTCCCCCCTGCCATTGCAAATACGCAGCCTTAAATTTGCCTGAGTTGTGTGGCATTCTTCATAGGGTTCTGCAGGGCATTGTTTACATGAAGCATCATCAGTGTGTAATAATAAGCCAAAGGGACGTCCACTTCAAATGCCTGTTCCTGTGACTCGAATGGGTAAGTTTCACACAGCGTGTTTCAGTTCTGTGTTAACATATTTTCCTTAATTCGTGTTTGCGTTCGTCTAGAAGACAGACCCAAACACACATCGAGCAATGAGCAGTGTGGGGGGGTGGATATTACGTTGCTTTCAATGTAAAACATACATCATCGTTCAGGAACGTAACAATCAACCAATGAGATTTCATAGGAATGTTGTCAACAAAGTTTTGAAAACCCGAGGTTCATTACTTAAAGGTAATCTGACGCCAATTTTTTTATTACTAATAAAACCAGACCCTGCACCATATTCCTTTCTTTTCTTAGCCATTTTTATTTTCTCATTGTACGATTTTCTTAATTCATCGTCTATATAGGATTGTGGGACAGCATTCTGCCTGCACTGCTTTTACAGCATTTAGAGAGATTGCCTTAAACAGCAGCTTAATGCACATAGGAGCCTGTGGACTGAATCAGTCCTATTTGACTTCTATAGAGAGTTAACTTGACATGCATTGTGGACCTGTTGAAAGAAGATTCAAGTTAGTTCAGGAATGGGGAGAGATGGAACCCGTGACATCGCCAATTGTGACTGGTGATCCCTGTGGTTATACACTTGGATCCATCTTTCCAGTCTAAGGCCTATGTCTCCCACTGCACACAAAAATGTCCGCTTTGCTGAAAATATGAACTGAAAATAGGTCCCATAAAACTTGTATAGTAACAAATGTCCTGTTGTCTCCATAGAGCGCTCTTTTTTACTGGTCATTTATTTGCTAGGGTTGTTTTTTGAACATGTTGAAAAAAAACGACAGAGCATGGCACAAAATTTACTAACAGAGTTCAAATGTAGAAGCGGCAGACTTTTTTTGCAGGTTGTTTTCCCCCATTTTTTGTGCGTTTTTATGATCCTTTTTTGCAGCAACACACAGCAAATCTTAATGCAGTGTAATCTCTTCAAAAAAAAAAAAGCTCCAACAGAACACGCAAAAAACACGTAAAAAAAAATGATTTTTTTCACAGCTATTGACATGCATACAAACAAGAATACCAGTTTTTCTGAAACTTTTTAGGATTTGGTTTTCAGGTCGTTTTATTGTCCACCCCTGCTGAGTAAAGACATAGCCCGACCCCTGCTTTCTACTGATAATAAGCAGACTAGTGAAATGTCCCACTTTACAGAACAGTGAGTGTCAGACAATTTTAGGATAAAGAAAACTGTAGGACTTAAGAATTTTTAAAATTATTGAAAGTGGTCAGTAAAATTAAAAAAAAAAATCTTAAAGTTGTTTAAACATAAAAACGTGAGTAAACAAGAATGTCAATTTTTATTATGACACACATTCCCTTTAAGCCCGAAGGCAAATAAGCACAGAGTCTTATTTAATTTTTGGTACTACTAAATACGAGCTAAGACTTATTTTTAGGGGATAGTCTTATTTTTCCATGAACAATAATTCCTCACCTTTACAGTTGAAACAAAAATCCAACATTTATTAAATATACCTGTAGTGATTTCATCACAAACATCCAGCATAACCACCAAACTCTGATTGCATAAAAAATATGCACTATGTCTTATTTTTCGTGGGATGACTTATTTTGGGGAAACAGGGTAGTGCCCATCAGTATTAAAGGCATTTTTTGGGCACCCCCTCCCCCCAAAAAATCCCCTCCCTTGCGGATCCAGATTAAATTATATGCCAATCCAGATTCTTTTTTTTTTAACCATAAAAATTTTATATTTGGTCAGATATAAAGTATACAAACAGAATAACAGTATACGTCCATTGTAAGAACCAAATTTCAACTTTAATCCCCTAAACACAACCAAGCCCACTCCCAATCAAATCCCAATTCCAGCAGCAGTAAATATCCATTACAATCACATATGCTAAGTCAATAATAATAACAGTCAGTTCTTTTCGACAATAAAAATTTTACCTGGGCTGTTCGTACAGCCTCCATCCACACAACTGCCAAAGACACAACCCCAGAAACCTCTACACCGAGAATTCCAAGCACCCTCTGCCAAACTCACCTAATTTCGGTGCAGCAAGACCAGAAGTATCCAGCCATTTAGCCCATTAATATATACTTAATTTTGGCTCCTCTCTTATAATACAACCCCTCTCTCCAAGCAACTCAGCCAGTTTCACTTTATAACAAACGCCTGTGCTGACGGAG